>JBBPMH010000313.1:0-34968 GCA_038090235.1 Pulveroboletus ravenelii | reverse complement strand
GGAAGGCGCTTCCAAGTGGCTGTGCTTTGAGCGCAACTTTAGCAATATTTGCGCTGTTTTCATAGGCGCTTCCAGCGCTTCCAGTGGCTGTGAACACTGATAGTTAATAGTCGGAGTAGATTATTAGTCTCTTCGGGGCATCACTTCCGTCTTCCGTCTCTTTGGGGGTTGCTTCACTTTCTCTTTGGGAATCTCTTCATTTTCATCTTCGGGGGTCATTTCGGTCTCTTTGGGGATCCTTTCACTTTCTTTTTGGGAGTCACTTCTCTTTCTTTTTGGGAGTCACTTCTCTTTTTCTTTGGCTGTCACTTCCCTTTCTTTTTTTGGCTTCACTTCTCTTTTTTTTCTTTGGGGGTCACTTCCCTTTCTTTTTGTGTTCACTTCACTTTTTCTTTCACCGTCACTTCACTTTCTTTTTGCATTCACTTCACTTCTTTTTCTTTCGCCATCACTTCACTTTCACTTTCTTTTTGGGAATCACTTCTCTTTTTCTTTGGGTGTTATTATTTCTCTTCTCTTTCTCTTTGGCAGCCACTTCCTTTTCTTTTGCATTCTCACTTCCCTTCTCTTCGCAGGCCAGCTTCACTTCTTCTCTTTAATCATCTGGCTATCCTTTTTCTTTACATATCTCTCTATACTTCTCTTTCAGCCATGTCCCATCTATTTTCTCCTTTTTCCTATTACCACTCTTTTCTTACTACTTACTCTAAAACTCTACAAAAACTCTATACAAACTCTATCTCAAAACTCTACAAAACAACTATATGGCAACTATCATTAAAGCATACTCAAAACTCTATAAAAACTCTGTCCAAACTACCCTCAAAATCTACAAAAATCTGTTCTCAAAACAACAGTCTATCTCAACATCTATGAAAATCTGTACTCAAAACTGAAACTGTAGTGAAATCTCTACAAAACTCTACCTCAACATCTACCAAAAACTGTACTGAAACATGTACAAAAATCCATATCCAGAGTCGTCCAAGTCAAAACCTGCAAAAAGCATAATAAAGTTTGTACAAAATCTGTACTCACATCAACTATTATCTCTATCTAGCTACCATCTCCATATTCCATGCCAGTGTAAGTGGGGGACTTCTTTGCTTTCCTATTTCCCTCATTTCTCTCCCCTACACCTTCTTCCCACGCCCCCACTTTAGTCCCCTTTTCTCACTTCTTTATCTTATCTCTTTAAATCAAACTATTTTCATTTCACTTTATTACCATAAATAACTTCACTACCCTCATTCCCACACTCATTTACCACTTTTCCACCACTTTTCTTCCTTATCTCATCTCTTTATTTCCTCCCCTTTTTCCCTTTTTTTCATTTCCTTATATCTCCTCACCATCCCAATATCCCAATCTGGTGTCAATCAGGCAAATGTCCCTCATATATCACATACTCATATCCCACTTTCTGTTTACATAATCATTTCTGCCTTTCCCCGCTTTTTCTTTTTTATTATTTCACCTTAGGCTATGTTGTTCATTTAATTCCACTGTGACCTTCCAAATAAGCTAACTGGTGCGGAGGGTGGCAAATAGTATAAATCCTTCCCTTTCAGGTAAAAAAAGTTTGATTTCATTTCATCCACCGCAACCTGGTCATTTCTTCATTTTGAAAGTGGGGCGGCAATACCCCTTTGGCCGAGGGGCCCACACTACATCCTATTCTATCCTTTTCTTTTTTTTGCTAATTCCTTCCCTACTTTTTCTGATCGCTAGATCATCGTCCCTTCCTCGTACAACTTCTTTCATTCTATCAAACCTGCTTTCTTTTCCCTTTTCGCCAATCATCCCTTCACCTAGCTGTCTCCCCTCATACCTACCTAGTCATACCTAGAAACCCTCACCCACACAGAATCAATTCATCCGCCAGGGACAACTCATCCCGCCCCTATCTATCTATCTATCTGTGTCCAATCACAACCCAGCTTCAATCCCTCTCCTACCTTGGAAACCCGATTCTACATTCCTTCTTTCCGCCTGAACACTATCCCAGACTGTCTCACCCCTTTTCTCTTTATTCGTCAACGACTACTAAACAGACTGTCTAGCATCGCACGGTCGTGTTCTTTCTCGATCCGACCAAGCCCTCGTACCCCCGCCGGCCACTTGATCGACCTCGAAACCGTGATCGGGTACCGAGCCTCGCCCTCCTTTCCAGCCCAGTCAAAGTCGATCAGTTGCGCCTTTCCCTCCCGCGTCACCATCACGTTCGGTCCTCGCAAGTCCCCAAACACGTAACCCTCCTCGTGAAGTCGCTTCAATCCCTCCCGCAACTCCGATTCCAACCCGAAAGGCACCTTCCCTTCCTTCCCCAATACCTCTTCCAGCGTCCCACCTTCCACATATTCCATCACCACCATCCGCAGCTCCCCGTACGACGGCATATCCGCCCGAACGTCGATCCGTCCATGATAAAGAAGCCGAGGCGCATACCCCCCCGACGCCATCTTTTCGTGAACCTCTCCACCGTACGACGTCACGAACTTCACCACGATCTTTCGCCGACGCTCCTCCACCGTCTCCGCCAGGTATGTCATGCAACAACTGTCCCGTTCCAGCGGTCCCCGATATTCAAACCTCATCACCTTCTCCCCCTCCAGGTACCCATCCGGAGACGGGAAGAATCGCGGGTGCGCTGTCGGTGCTGCAGGGTCGAAAGCCGGCGTCTTCTCGACCGTCTTGTACCACGAATCTAGCCGCGAGATCGATTCCCTCAGCGCATGCAACATGCATCCGATCCGCTCGAATTGTTTTTCGTCCTGACTCGAGTGCAGAGGCATCCACATAAAGTCCGTCAGTCGCTGCACGATGCAGTTTTCTGTGATGATCCCTCCCATGATCGTCAGCCAGGGTCCCGCATGCGCGACGATGAAAGACGGGCAGCAGCATCTCAGTCTGAGCCCCGTGTTCTTGCCAAAATACCCTGTCAGTAACAATTTTTCCATTCCAGATCAGCGCCACTACCTCAGCTTGACGGTGTACGCGCCAGAACGAGAACGCCGCTTGTGTCGACGGGTCCGACCCTCCGTCCCCGAACTCGTTCTTCTCTTCCCCGATCATCAGGTACGTCGCGCACTCTTTGCACCATCCCTGCACGACGAAATCGGGTCGGCAACTGTCTGAACACATCATCGATGTCAGAGGGTAGCCGAGCACTTTCGATAAACGCCCTTTGAGATACTCTCCACGAGCTTTCTCGTTCTCATGGATCAGCGCAAATCCAGCCAACAGATCCCGCACCTCGCAAGCCGTATCCTCCGCTATCCTGTATTCTGGGTCGAACGCCTTGCTCGAGAAGTATGCGAACGCTGGATTGAACAACTGGATCGGAGGCGCCATCGTGTTCTTCGGACTCTTCATAGCACACCGCCCGTCTAATAGTTTCCGATCCCCGCATTGATTTTCCGCATATTCCCTCGATTTCGCCACGTTTGAAGGTGTCAGACTTTTCGAAGGAAAAGTGAATGTCCGCTTGAACGCTGCTCGAACAATCCCATCCTCGTCAGTGTTTTACCCTCCCCGAAACCAACCCAAGGAACTCATCACATTCGATCAGCGGCGTCACCAAGTAGTCCGGTTCCCTTTCCCCTCCTTGTGGCTCGTCGGTATGGATGTCTGAACGCAAAATTTCCTTCGTCAGTCCCGACTCCCCGACATCGTGGAGGTTATAGCGCATTCACTGGAAAGAGTTCGTCGGACGACGACGATATGCACGTATTCCGGCGGAGGTTCATGCTTGAAAACGCTAGTTAGCATCTTCGGTGGAATGAGACTCTGACCGTCCGGGCTCCATCCCTTCAGTGTTTCTTCCAGCGTTTCATCGCATGGAACGCAAACTTCATAAAGAGCGAGTTCACTCGCGCTTATGCCCACAAATCTCGCCGATCCGTCCTCTTTGATGGCTTTGGCCAGAATTCCGACGCTCTCCGTTTTCCGAATCTTGACCGAAAGTATCGATCCAATTCCTTCGCCTTGCACCCAGCAGTTGAGTGTCATGTCTGCAACCGACTGCCTGTGAAACAAGAACAGGGCTCGATCATGGACGCACACGCACCGAGCGTGGGTATGGGTACATTGACGATGATAAGTTCTTTCTCCAGCGTCCATACCTTCGTTCGCGAGTGGTGCGGTTTGTTTTCATGCAACTTCCACTTCTTCAGCTCGTCTTCTAACTCGTCGTCGGAGGGGGAGGGAATAGAGTACACGTCCAGCTCGTCTGCCTCCACGCCACCAAACTTGCTCCACTTCTCGTCTTTGATCGCCTTTTTGAGACTCAGGAGCCTTGTTGCCGATGGGACGTTGACCTCGAACAACTTGCCGGGATTCCCGCCGTATATCCAACATTCGAGCGTTATCGTGCTTGACATCGTGGAAGTTGTTGTCGCAGAAGCGGTGAGTCATGTGACCACCGTTTCCCCCCACGTATACGCGATAACCTTACTTGGAATGGCAAAGATCTGTGTGGATGTGGGTTACCCCATCTTATCTGTGATATCAGGATCCCCTTTCCTGGTGCTTCGAACGTGTGTCCAGATGTGCGCATATAGTACCCGCGTTAGGTCGGGATAGATGGCCTGAGGGGTGATGTGACTGGGTCGGCTCAATTTAGGACCCGACGAGGGCGATTAGAGTCGTTTAAAAAATAAGTGCGGTGAGAGCGATGTCCCGTGAAAAGCAAGGCTTTATTGGTGAATGAACAGGACGCCTCGAAAAACAGATATTTACCGCCCCACCTTCGGGGGTAACTACCCAGCTAACTCCTGCATAAGATGGGCGGCGCGCCCCCGGCAGTGTTCGATTTCTTTTTCCAGCAGTTCAAGCTCCTGCATGCTGTCCGTCCAATCTTTCATACACTCCTCCTCCATCTCGTCTAACCGTCTGTGCTGTGCTTCGTCCAAAGGCGAGGTGTGGTGTGGCCACTGGCCCTATCATGGCTCAAGTCGAGGAAGTGAGATGCAGGAACGTGGCGCACACCTGAAAATAGCGGGCAGCGCTATATGCCATTCGGATCACGATATACTTCTGCGTCGACTCCGATGGGTCTGTTCCAGCCCACCACGCGAGTTCAAACGCTTCCGCTCCCGCAGGATCCCAGTCGGGCAGGAGGGAAGGAATGTCCTTGATCATTCGGAATTCGGAAGAGTTGATGGCAGAGAGGCGAACCAACAACGTATCGTCGCTGTCGCCATAGCTGGAAATGTATGCAGCAAGGCAGCTGGGGGCAGAAACGCGAGCTGTGAATCGGGTTGAGTAGATCTGTTGCAATTGAAGTAGCCAGTCCTTGGAGGCGAGGGGTATGTTGAGCGGCCAAAGTGACGGAAACACAGGGGGCTCACAAACTCTTCGTCAAGACGTTCCCGCCAGTTGTTGGGAGCATCCGCCAGACCTGATCGCAAGAGATAGCCCACGGCAGCCTCTATCCGGCAGCCGCCGTAGTATAACATCTTATGGAGGGCAGATTGCGAAATGTCGGGTCGCGCGATGGTGCTGCGATCGTGGCGGGGAATGGGTGTGAATGGTGGTAAAGGGAGTTGGGGCATTGAGAATCGTTGCACGTAAGTAAGTCTGTTTGTTCACATCGAGTGATAGCGCCGCGGGGTTCAACGCCACCTCGCCAAACAGTCTACCTCGAATCTAAGCAGCGGCTGCTATCGATTGATCGGATCGGATCGGATTCGGGTTTGCATCAAGATGAGTCAGGTCGTGCGCAGGAATGCAAGCGGGGATCAGATAGTTTGCGGCGGGAGTTTTCTTTGGGAAACGTGCGAGTGGGGATGGGTTGGATCCAGGGAGAACTTTGGGCGGGGGACGTGGGCGTAGGTACAGATATGAGCTCAGGTGTCGGTGCAGGTGTCGGCGTCGGTGTCGGCGTCGGTGTCGGTATTGGTATCGGTGTCGGTGCAAATGTTTGCTGTCGGTGCCAGTGTCGGTGTGTGCGTTGGTGCGGGTGTTGGTGCGGGTGTTGGTGCGGGTGTTGGTGCGGGTGTTGGTGCGGGTGTCAGTGCGGGTGTTGGTGCAGGTGTCGGTACGGGTGTCAGTGCGGGTGTCGGTGCGGGTGTTGGTGCGGGTGTCGGTACGGGTGTCGGTGCGGGTGTC
Source organism: Pulveroboletus ravenelii (assembly GCA_038090235.1). Taxonomy (NCBI): domain Eukaryota; kingdom Fungi; phylum Basidiomycota; class Agaricomycetes; order Boletales; family Boletaceae; genus Pulveroboletus; species Pulveroboletus ravenelii. Next base: position 28,857 of record JBBPMH010000313.1, on the reverse strand, counting down.
GGTGCGGGTGTCGGTGCGGGTGTTGTTGTGAGTGTTGCGTGCGGGTGTCAGTCTAGGTGTCGGCGGCGCAGGTGTCAGCGTCAGTGCGGGTGTCGGTGGAGGTGGAGGGGTCGGCACAGGTGGAGGTGGAGGTGGAGGTGAAGGTGTCGGTGCGGGTGTCAGTGCGGGTGTCAGCGTGCATGTCAGCGCGGGTGTCGGTGCTGGTGTCGGTGAGAATGCCAGTGTGGGTGCGGGTGCGGGTGCGGGTGCGGGTGCGGGTGCGGGTGCGGGTGCGGGTGCGGGTGCGGGACAGAGATGCGGGTGTTTGTGACGTCAGCGGTGGCCGGTGCGGAGAGCTGGAGGAGTGTGGCGACATGTCGTTGAGGAGTAGAGTAGAGTTCAGAGCGTGCTTTCGGCCCCGTCGGAGCGGCGAGTCATAACCAGCGTGCGATCAACCATGATAGTCGCCTCATACTTGCAAACCTATCTGTCCGCTTGGGCAATAAATCGCCCCCTTTCTCCAGGCTAACGTCGATGTTCGGTCTAGCAGGTTGACTTTGAAGAAAATGTGTCGCACACTTTAGCCGCAATACCAAGATGGAATTTATTGAAAGCGATGGATTTAAAAAATAAAACAAGGAGGGGGAAAAGCTACGCTACGATCGGGGTTTCTTGGGGACGATCACGTCCCGCAAGTCTTGATCTGCCGCTGCTGGCATTCCTTCAACCTCACTGTTTTCTTGAAGAACCCCCATCTCAATATCATGCTGCTCTGCCATGTTACCGTGCGGCGCCTCATCCTTGCGGGTGGAGGCCTTCGCTGCCTCCGATTCCTTCGCTGCGTCGTGTCCGCGAATGCCTTCTTCTGCGGCGTCCTCTTTCCCTGCGGCAGGATCATACTCTTGCACCCCAGCCACGGATGGGGCCGCCATCTGGGGGAGCGACATCGCTGGTCGCACAACTGCCCCTGTAATCCACTTCATGGATTGAGCGATGTGCTGACGGAGCGGCGACTGAGATGGTTGAGGGACCTGCGCGCTGCGGTTCGGGGAGGAGGTCAGAGAGGTCGGGGCGCGAGCGGGGTTCGTGATGGAGGCCATGGCGGGGGTAGTCGAGGAGGAGGTGGGAGTGGGACCGGTCGAGAAGGTGAGAGGGTTGTGCGGTGGTGCGTGGGTGCGCGAGCTGATGAGCGGGAATGTGGGTGATGCCGCAGTGGTGTCAGCGAGAGGCTGGAATGGTAAAGCCAACCCGCCACCCTCAGCCATAGCGGACGTACCAGCGATCTGAAGGCGCAGAGCCTCGATGACACGCCCTAGGGAACACATATCTTGCTCCAGATTCTGCAACCGGGCGACCACACCCTTATGTTCTTCCTCCAGGGCTAAATTCGCCGCTTCCAACTGCCGGTGATCCTCCCAGAGCTTTTGATAGTCATCACGCAGCCGCTGGTGCTGCTCGCTTGAGACAAGCGGAGCACCACCGAGCGTGTAAGCTGGACCTGGCCTTAGACCGCCAGCTGAGGTCGCAGGCACAGGCGATGCGGCTCTGCTCGAGGCGTTTTTGCGTGATGGCCCAGCCACGGAGGCCAGCATGCTCGAATCGGATCCCCAGTTGATGTCTCAAATAAAAGTACTGAGTCAGCGAAAAATATACACATAAATGGGGCTTACTGTTCCCCCCTGGGGGGGGGCCGAGCTTCAGTAGCACCCTCCGTTGGTGTTTTGGGGTCTTTGGGGGAGGAGATCGGGGCAAGGCCTTCACCACGACTGTCGGAAGGTTGCGAGCGCTTGGTGTTGGACCTCTGTTACCAGGCCCGAGTGCCGGCTTTTGTTGTTTGCCGAAGGGGATCGGGAGAAGCTGCGTGGGCGAAGGAGGGAGGGGGAACGATCGTTGTCGGATTCGTTTCGCGGGCGGATGAGAGGGTGAACCCCGCTTCGATGTCGGCGCAGTCGACTGGCGCTGGTTCTGGGTGCGGGATGGCACGCTCGGTGTCGCCCCGCCGACCAAGGAGCATCGCTTCTTCCTTTCGCGACACCCTTTGCAAGCACCGCTTACCTTGGCTGGGTTGTGGGGGATGCAAGAATTACCGGCGCTCATGCATGCCGCGCATCTCCTGTCGGATTTGATCGCGGCGGTCGCAGGCGACGGTGATTCATTCCGGCGCCTCTTCAGGCGATGTGGCGTGGTGCTGCCCAGGGTGGAGCATGAGGGCGATGGGGATGGAGAGGTCGGAGGGCATGCGGACGACGCGCGAGTTGCATTATTGATTCCATCGTCGCTCGTATCGCTGCGCGGCAGATGTTTCGCTGAGGACCGCGCCTTGGGTCCCTTGGAAACGTTGCGCTTGCGCTCCCTAGGGCGGCCGCGGTCTTCTTCGTCACCCACCTCCTCAGCCTTCTGCTTACCTTTTTCCTTCCGCCGCCTCGCCCTCTCGCCCTCATCTTCCTCGCCCTTGTCCACGTCGACCGCCATCGCCTCGTCTTCCATGACCTCGACTTTCACTGGGAACGCGTTGCGCTGCACCACCCTGTTTCCTGCATGCGCTGCCTTCGACGTCTTGTTCCAGGGATGACCCGTGAAGTTTTCGTCTTTCCAGTGAGTAATGCGATGCCAATCGGGCCAATTGGAATCTTCTGACCTCCAGAAGAGGTCGATGGCGATGAGAAGCGGTGGAACATGGTCCACGAAATCTACGACACCTCGAACAGTGGTCTGATCGAGGCTAGTGAACCTTCCTTGGTAGCAGGCTGTGGCGGAAGTGGCTCACCATAGCAGCTTCGATGAGTTCGACGGCGGTGGCCCATTTGTCTCGCAGGGGCACGTACGTCCGCACGATGTTGGTGATGAGCATCGTTTGGGCCCGGATGCAGTCAGCAGCAGCTTTGGCGTCCATCGAGAGCGTTGTTGAAGAAAGGAACAGAGTGATTAGTGGGGGAGGACTTGTGGCTTTCGCGGAAGACGCGTCGTGAGGCTGAATTCGCACGGTGTGACGCAAGGAAATGTGTGACATGCGCGACCCGCGTGATGCGTGCGCACCGGGCGCGCGGAAGAAGACGCTCTGGCGGATCGAATCTCGTTTCACAACTGCCAACACGTCTTCAAACGAGACGGAATACATTCTAACGTTCCAAAGGTTCAATCTTCCAGCGTCGGTATGTCTGTAGTCATGCAGGGTGTGAGCGCGATTCTGAACATTGCGCAGCTCAGATGCATCTGGTTTCGCTGCGGGGGTTATCCTCCTGTGTGTCTGACGCAACGGAACACGATGAGGACGCGATTATGGATTCATACTGTGGTTCTATTCCCCGTAATCTCACATTCATCCCAAATTGACGTATTCCGATCGCAGACGCGGAGAATACGAAGGACCTCCGCGATGTGTTCATTCCAGAAGCGGCACCACCACATCGGTCGCTGCCGTTCATCGATCTCACGGATGACGATATGAAGGATCCGTATGGCGATCCATTTCCGATTTCGAGTGCGTTTAGCCATCATCGACTGAGAGTTGGCGATTGTGAAGACGATCTGCGTGACGTAGCGCTGCCGCGCCGCGCATCCAGCCAGCAGTTGCCCACAGACCATGCGGAAGAAGTCGGCGGTGACCTACGCGACGTTCTTATCCCGCCAATAGATTCCTTGTGTACATCACCCGCCATTTGTAGACCCCACTCTCCACAGAGGCCGCTCCAGGGTGAGTATCCTGCTGAAGCGGCAGCCATGCGCGACCCGGATCTGCGTGCAAAGAAACGCCAGCTTTTAGATGAGCAGCTGGGTGGAAACAGAGGTGATCCCACTCTTTATCACATATCACAGCACGAACTGACGTTGCTTTGTCACCCAATAGTGGAGGACGAGAGGTCAGATGGCCACGATATCGATATCCTGCCACCAGATGCTGAAGCGCTGCGGCTGGATGGACCGATATACTCTGCGATCGCCGAATATGCGAGAAGGATCGAGGATGCGGTTGCGAGGCGACGTCGTGTGCTAGAGCGACAGAGGCGAATCTTGGATCGGTTGAGTAGAGCTCAGGTTGAGCGGGGTGAATTGAACATAGGCCTGTGATGTTCCAGCACACAAATCGATTTCACGTCTGTTCACGGTGAAATGACATACGCCTACGATAATATGCTAGCTTCGAACTGTTGGCGCGATGCCTTGATAAGAGCGGACCATCGGAGGTGGTCGGGCTCCCCCAGGACATAACGTCGATGAGGAAGCGTTTGCTCTCCGACCTGTCGGCACTGACGGCGGACGGGAGAAATCGCGTCGGTAGTTGAGCCCGCTAGCATATACGACATGATGCTGATGCGCAGCATTCACACGACGAGGCCCGCTGCCACCGATGACATGCGGAGTACTAAGGATCGTCAGGCTGCGGAGGGGTATGTTTGGTCCAAATCGGCGGAGCATGAATGGCGCCAGATGTGACATGGATGATCAGGCCTGCGGCCACATATAGATGGCACTGCCAGCAAATACATCCAGCAGAGAGGTGTACATATTGGGGCCACTTACAGGTGTAGCCAAAGCGGCGATGTGTGAGAGCTCAAATGGGTTAAGGGGTGGGGCATTTATGATCCAGTCCGCAAGTAGGGACAGACTGACAGCTGAGGGGAGGCGAAATGTTTCAAACATGATCTCGGGGCGCATGTTTTGGATGATTTGGATGCGATTACACTCTGTCTCAAAGCAAACACCGTAACTTTTACGAAGCAAGCGTGTAAGGAGAAAGACGAATGCTACAAAATAAAACTGGTTTGTGATAATGCTGACAACAACCCATGAAGTCGTCTCTGGGATGCCTGCCCTGCGAGAACTTCAGATGTCCAAAAACCCCGCCTGTGCTACCTCCGCAGGAGTCCCATAGTCGTCTCAACTCGGTTGAGAAGTTCTGGACCGCTTTCTAAAGTCGACAGCGGCGATGGGTGAGCAGATGGCCCGCGCACGTCCCGCTTTCTGAGGAAGAGGTTGCAGTTATGCATGTGGGAGAGAAGGCGGGGAGAAATAAAACAGTGGCTTCACCTTGGAGGGCGGGGCTTGGGGGGGTGTGGTGGGACTGGTGAGGGCCATGCAGGGAAGCCACGAGGAAGGAGAGCAGTGTTCTACTGGCAGAGAGGAAGCGGGGACCGATGGTCCTGTATTAGGTTGATGCGACGCGATGCCGCCAACCGTGCGCCGTGCGCTTTCGACACACCTTGCTAGCGAGCGACGGGCGCGTTCAAGGGTGGTCACCCGCAAAACCACCTGGGAGTGCGACTGTCGAAGTCGGTGATGCCTCAGCTTGAGTGCCTCTTGTGATTCTGCGAACCGATGGAAGTCGGGAACTAGTTGTTGATATAACGCTGAAAGCGGTTGATCAGTGCCCCCGCCTATGAGCAAATCACCCCGCAACGTGAACTCTGCCGTTCGTGTCGGCCCATGACACCTGACTGGAGAAGGAGAATCGTGCGCGGCTGGAACCTCACGTATGCGAGCGGGCCGGGAGGTAGCCCTTTTGGGCGCTTCAGATTTGGTCGGGGATTGCAGGCGAGACGCTATGCGTGCATCAGTGAAATTGTACACCGAATTCTAGGGGCACTTACACGGACGGCGCTGCCGACGAGGTCGCTTCTCGGGAGGGGGGGTGCTGGAGAGGGGGCGACGTATACCATTAGGGACGAAGGTCCAAGGACTCTGTGCGGGCGGCGAGGCTGTTTGCCCAGCCGCTGCACGTGACGCCGACAGACCCCTCCCTGCTCTCTTGGTGTGCTCACAACGTTTCTTGCTTGTTATGCATGGATGGCAGGGACCCCGGGAGCTGGGGACGCAACTCAAGCCTTTGCTTGAGCACCGCGAACAGCTAGGCTTTGGAAACTGCGGGGTGGAGGGGGGAGGAGAAGGAGAAGAGGGCCGACTGGAATAGACTTTCTCTGACGTGTTATTCTCCGGGGTGGAATTTGGTCGCCCTTCATCGTCACTTTCACAGCCCATATCTTTTTCTTTTCTCTTTCCTGCTGCTGGTTCCTCCCAGCGTGAGCGCTGTTGTTCACCTTCCTCGTTGTCATCTTTTTGCCTTGTTGCTGTCAAGGGCTCTGCGACGATCGCTTGTTTCACGTTCCTCACTTTGTGCTTCTCCTCCTCTTGCTCTTCTTCGTCCTCGTCCTCGCCCATGTCCTTGGCCCTCTTGTCGCGCGTGACAGACTCAAGGTTTGATGTTGAGGGGGGAGGCGCTGTGCTGGAGGTTTCAAAGCGCACTCTTGGCCACCAGTCGTGATTCTGAATATCCCGATCCTGCGGCGAGATAATGCTGCGCCAGTCGGGCCAGCGCTGCGCGCCGCATCGCCAGTACAGGTCTACCGCGATGAGCAACGGCGGGACCTCGTCGGCACTGGACAGGACCGCGCGCACGTCGGCCTAGAATGCATTAGAATTAGTCACTTTGTTTGGAAATTTTCATTCACCATGATATGTTCAATCTCCAGCACCGCGATCCGCCATTCCTCCGCCCTGTTGGTAGCGACACGATTTCTGAGGATGGCTTCGATCCGCTGCCGTGCAGATTGAAGGAGGCCGTTAGAGCAGGCTGCGTTCATCGTTACTGTGAGGCGGTCCCCAAGGTAGAATGTGAAAGGTGGTGAGGTGGGACGAGCGAAGCTGTTGTTTCTGGTGCGCACATTTCGGGGTGCTTTCTATGATCGTGGATCATGAATTGACAGTTCTCACGATGGGTTACAAAAGGAAGTTATTTCTCACACTAACCCCCCCCCCCCCATAACATCGTGCCTGCTTGGCTTCGACACCATTCACAATATATATCCGTCAACCTGAACGATTCAGCCCACACCTAGCAACCGTTTCTATCAGTCATGCCGCAGCAGGAGTGTGAGGTTGATATTGAAAAACAAGGTGCATCATGTTTCCATTCGCTCAGCTGGCAGCAGCGGAGCTATTTTACATGCCCGCATTGAACAGCACACGGATGTCCTAACCTAACTAATCTCCTTAGCGTCGTCTCTCCGCCTGGCCGACCTCAATATTCTTCCCATGCCGCTGGACGAAAATCCCGCAAATACTTCTGCAGATCTGGACGCCTCGACTACTCTGCTGTCGCTTCAGACAATACGGCTGAGCGGCCTGCGTATCGCAGTGGATACGCTCCCGCCCACAAGCGAGCACATACCTCTGCAGGGACATTGTCCATCACATGCCATAACCCCTCTCCAACAAGCCCCTTTATCCGATCTTGACATTCGCTCAAGTCCGATCGACGAGAAATCCGACGACTCTGCCGCAGGGACATCACCAGAGTTTGCAGACATGTCGGACATGCGCATCCCGCAGCCACCGACAGCTGACACGATCCAAGAGACCCACGAAAAGCAGGTCGATATGACCATGGACGCTGAATGGGGTGAGAACATTTGTTTTAAAACTATGGTTGGGTCCATTCAACTCCTTTGTTGACCCGCATCGAAGATAGCCTAGCGGAGAGTTCGAATTCACACCGACGCCCGCTGCGGCGGGAGTTTCCACCCGACATATCGCGATATCGCGATCGCCGATTCAGGTCGGAACAAGCGGCTTTGTTAGATAGCCAGTTGGCGTGTCCAGGTAATGAATCAAAATTTCCCTCCTTCACTCGTTCACGAAAATAACACCGCGCGGGCCAGATGAAGAGTTCCTAGCACCTGAACGGGAACGATTGAAGGCAGAGGGGTGGCAGGTGCCAGACCCATACATTCCTTGTAGGTGTTTATTCCACTTTCATTTTCGCCCACACAACGTTCATGTGCCATCGAATAGATACCATCGGGGCGAGAGCATCATTCCCATCGCAGTTCTCTGGGCCATTTTCGGCTGGGTCCTTAAAGATGGATCAGACCATGTTGAATGCAGTCGAGGCATATGAGAGGATGTTTGTGGGGGCAGCGAGAGGTGCGCGCACAGCAAGAATCCAGATGCGTGATCTGGTTTCACAGTTGGATGTGCTTCATGAGCGCCGAGCGGAGAGAAACATTTACATCCGACAGTAACGTACACGTCGGATCATGCAGTCGGGACCCGTCAGTGTGTTCAGCCCAGGCGTTAGTTGTAAAAAGAATCAGCCCTCCCATATTGATATACCATATATTGAGCAGAAGGTGATCAGGACCGCTTGTGAAATGCGGCTCGCTAGCCACGTGTGCGCGTAAGAACCTACTAGCGAAAGAAGCCCAGACTTGACCTGATCATGGTCGGGCCCGCTGTCTGTCATGATGATGTAGATCTATGTTTGTATAAACAGGCCCTGCTGGCATTACTGAATATGAGATGGGTTGGCAGCCCCCTACTACTATTTGGAAGGTCGGATGTCAGAGCGCACGATGAAACATGAATCATGCTGGGAATCTTTTCTGAGGTGGTCGGCAGGCAAATGAGCCGAGTGATGCGCAGGATGGGGTCATGGCGGTGACACTTGAGACGGATGCTTTTGTCGATCATAGACGGAACGCATTTATCGATGGCTCCGGGCATCACACTTTCCAGCAGGCTCATGACGTCAAACAGGGTAATGTATTCTACTACTATACGTACGTTTCAAGAAGTACGAGTGGTCTAAAGAAAGAGGCAACCTTGCAAATAGAGGGAAAGGGAAAATCTGACATATATGAAAGATAACGATGAAACGATCGTCAATCTGCCGTGGGCATCGCTGCCTGAAGAACGTCGCCCACATCGCTGCTACACCCACCTTGACCGACATCACCAGCGTCGATGGTCAGACCTCCGAAACCGTGAAGTCCAAGGCCCACTTCTACACCGACAGCGGAACCTGGATGCTGGCAGTCCATTGACTCATCCGATGGCGGAGCGTCGGAGTGACTTGCAGCTGGAAGGGCTGAAGCGGCCCTCGGGGTTGTCGCAATCGCGGGGACGGATCCCGAAACGTCCTCGCTGCCTTGAGGTGTCTCTGGCTGGGGCAGAACAATGTCTGCGGAGGGCGCTGCCGCCGCCTGCAGAACGTCACCCACATCGCAGCCACACCCATCTTGACCGACGTCACTAGCATCGATGGTCAAACCTCCAGAACCGTGAAGTCCAAGTCCGACCCCTTCACCGATGGCGGAATCTGGAAGCTGGCCATCCATCGACTCTTCCGATGGCGGAGCGGCGGAGCCAGTCGCCGCCAGAAGATCTGAAACGGCGGTCGGGGTTGTCGCAATCGCGCCGATGGACCCCGAAAGGCCCTCACCTCCTTCAGGTATCTCTGGCTGGGGCAGAAACACGTCTGTGGAGGGTGTTAAAGGGGACAGGTGAGCGGGCGGCTCTACCTCATCATTCGCAGGTAAAGACGAGGGGCGGCGGGGAGACGTTGGTATGCAGGCGGCGGGAATGGGGGGGATGGATGTTCCCGCGTCTCCCTCGCTCGGTGGAGGGTGTTGGACTGTCTGAGACGAGCCCGCGAGAGAACTGCAGACGGCTTCCAGCGTTGTAACCCGCTGAACAAGCCGAGCGTGAGCTTCTTGCAGTTGCTCGTGTCCCACCTTCAGCTCCTGGTGCGCTCGAGCCTGCAAATCGAATTCTGCGACCAGTCTGACATGGTCCGCAGAAGGCTCTACAGGCAGAGCGTCGGTGAGTGGCGGCCCGCCGCGGGGAACCGATCCTGCGGGCGGAGGGGATTGGCGGGCCGCTAGAGTTTGTTGCGGGCGAGCGGGACGGGAGCGGCTGCGAGAAGAGCGAGGAGGCGATTGCTGGCGGGGTGAGGAGAGGGTTTGGAACCGAGACGCTGTGCGCATGTCAGTAAAATTGAGGACGAAGATTATCGGGCGACTTACGTGCGCGGGATTGCCGACGGGGTCGCTTCGCGGGGGGAGGTGTGCTGGAGAGAGGGCGGCGTATGCCGTTGGGGACGAAGACCCAACGATTCGGCGAACAAGGAGATGCCGCACGCGTAGCCGATCGGCCTCTCCCCGCTCTCGATGAATGATCACATCGTTTTTTACTTGTTCGGCAGGGTTGGCAGGCACCCCTGGCATTCTTGACGCAGATCAGACCTTTCATGTCGCAGCGGGAGCAGTCTTCGATTGCAAACTGGTGGGCGGAGGAGGTAGAGGAGTGGTGAGCGGATTCCTCCCGCCGTGTGCTTGTGGCCTTCTTCTTTCCGGCGGTGATTTCTCGCCTCCGTGATGTCAGTTCTTCGTCCTCGCCTTCTTCTTCCTGCCCGGTTGCCACTAACATGGCTTCGATTATCTCTTGCTTTACCTTTGTGGCATCGCCCTCGCCCTCGCCCTCGCCCTCGCCCTCGCCCTCGTCCTCGTCCTCCTGGTCCTCCATTTCCTCCGCTTTCCTCTTACCGCGCGCGACAGACTCGAGGTTGGATGTCGCGGAAGAACTTGACGCCATTCCATACATCTGATCATCGCGCACGCGCGATGACCAGTCGTGTCGCCGTATATCGTTGTCGTCTGGGGTGATGATTTTCATCCAGTCGGGCCAACCATTCGCACCGCGTCGCCAGTAAACGTCTACCGCGATGAGCAACCGTGGCATCTCGTCGACGTAATCTGCGACAGCACGCACTTCATCCTAGCAAACGGTTGGAATGTATAAGAATTCTTCTATTTCGAGAGAAAAACCACTTACCATGACAGCCTCAATCTCCCGCACCGCGATCCGCCACTCCTCCTGTCGGTTCGTGGCCACCCGATTTCTGACAATAGCTTCGACCTGGTCACATGCGGCTCGAGTGACTTCGCGTGCGCGTGAGGTGTCCATGACCGTTTCGTAGGATGCAAGGTGCTGCGTGGCAAGCAAGTCGAGGTGATTGGTAGTTGGTGGTTGGTGGAACGCGTTTCGGAGCACGCTAATGATGGTGGACCGAATATTCTCACGCGTCACGCGCACCTAAAATAGGTCTAGTTCTGACAAGTCCACGAACAATAGCACCACAGCAATCGGCAATACGCCAAACAGCCCGAACGAGGAACGCACGTCTGACGATCAGCACCCCCCCCCCCCCCTCGGTCATGCCACACCTTGAGCGCAGAGTGCGTTTCGCTAGAGAAGGTAAAAAAAATCGGTGGCATCCGTTCTTAGGCGTGCTTATCTTGCCTTAGCAGAGCTCTTCGTTTTGCCTGCGTCGGAGGGCACACGCACGCCGACACCTGGGCCACCCTCCCGGGCGTCTTCCAGTTTTGCAAATCTGCAGATCCGTCCCCTGCCGTTCGATGAAAACACGGCAGATTTTCTGGAGGTCTCGACCGTGCTACCGCCGCTGAATAGCCTACACATCGCGGCGGAACCGCTCGCATCACCACGTAAGTACCTTTTCGCGGAAGTGAATCGTGCACCCATGGCTTCACTTCAACTTAGCCCCATTATCGGAGCTGGACATCTGGTCAGCGCCAGTGGATGAGCGGTCCGACGAGCTCGCTGCGGAGACATCGTGGGACTTCGCTGACCTGTCGGATGTGCGCATCCCGCAACCACTGACCGCCGAACCGCTTCCGAACACCCGAGAAGAGGACATAGATGTAACGATGGACGGTGAAGAGGGTGAGCACATTCGTTCCCACTGGATTATTTGACTCCTCGGTTGAACTGCATCAAAGACGCCGCGGCGGAGAGTTCGAGTTCAGGTCCAGACCGACGCCCGCTGCGGAGGGAGTTTCCGCCAAACGTACTGCGATATCGCGATCGCCAATTCAGGTGGATGCGAGCGATGCTGTTAGATAGTCAATTGGCGTTTCCAGGTATGAATTCGATCTTTCCTCCTTCCATCATTCGCTCACAAACAACACCCATGCGGGTCAGGTGAGGAGCTCATGGCGCGTGAGCGGGGACGATTAGAAGTGGAGGGGTGGCGAGTGCGGGACTCGTTCATCTCTAGTAAGTGTGTTTGTTCGCAACTCGAGCGACGTTGATATGCTGTCCGCCAGATACCTTTGCAGCTAGAGCAGAGTGTCCGACACCTGCGCCAGACCCGCTTTTGGCGACCTCCACAGAGATGGACGGCGCTTTATTTCGCGCGATGGAAGATTACGAAACTCAGTTTTTGGCGGCGTCGGGACGGTTGCGCACGGCAAGAACGCAGTTGCGCAATCTGTGTGCGCAGCTGGATGCGCTTCAGCAGCGCCGAGCAGAACGGAATTTGTATTTTCACTGATAACAACACGTCCTTGGTAACAATAAAACCGGTCGTCGGAGCACCGTGTAGAGTAGTATAGCACGTAACCTGAAGAGAATAGAGGCAGACTAGCAGGGATGCATGGTGCCGACGACGATCGATCACATCGCTGCCTCTCAAGTGCAGGCGACGGGTAGACAGATCCACATGGCTGTGCAGCGGAGTTTCAGATGGAATCATTGAACAAAAGAATGCCACCGGCCCACGAAATCGCATCAAGTGCCACACATCATCCCTCACTCTAGTCAGACATGCTGCGCCACCGCTCGACGATATGTCTGCCTGAAATACCGCAATCTGCACTCCATATGGTCTTGTACTATTGCGGATGCAGAATCGAGGCTGCAAGCGCGTCTCTGAAGCTGAAGAAACCGACGGATTGGCCTGCGGGATGGCGCGAGATGCTCAATTCAGAGTTCGTACGTGACTTCCTTTTTCTCCTACGCTGTGTTGATCGCTCGGACCCATGGCAGACCACTTTACATACGTGGCAACAGGCGCATATGACTCGGCAGACGTCTCCAATCCCTGCTCCCGCTTCGCAAGGGACGTACCTCAGGAATGCGGCTGCGCCGCAATTATTACAAGCAGAACTGCAGGCGTTGCCTGACGCGGCATTTCGGATGATCGACGAAATCCCGACATTCCTCCCTGGATGGAATGTGGAGCGCGGGAACGACTTCGAAGGTGATTGGTGGAGTGGTACAGGGAACGGGCAGGAGGTAGAAATATGGGCGATGGAATCGCTCCTCCAGGCAGGGCGATACTTTCAGGTGAGTTCCAACCCTTCGCCGTTCTTACTGTCCCTGAAAACTAACCATCCACGCAGGATCTCTGGCCAAAGGAAGAATCCCCGATGGATACGTCGGCAAACGAGTCGCTGGACGATGAAGAGGAGAACATCCTGCGCTCCATAGAGAAACGTTTGGAGATGGAGGAGGAGGCGGAGGCGACGCTCCGACACTGTTGGATCCGCAGGGCGCAGCTACGCGCACTGCTGAATCTGCCTGTGGAGACAATCGAAGGAGGAGAATCGTAGTAAATCATCATGTTAGCACGAAAACGTACATGATGCGAGCTTATTGGCACAACTATGTCCGTGTTTTGGCACCGATCGTTGGGAAATGTGGCGGCTGTGAGTGGTTGTCGGGGCCCGACTCTAGCGGCGTCCTGATACCGCAGAAGGTGCGGCAGGTTGTTTGGAGACTGTCTGAGGGATTCGACTCGACGAACGTCGTAAACATAATACCCTGTATCGAAATTCGACATGGCAGAGGGAGGAATGGCTAGCGCAGCATGTACCGCGCGAGACAAGCCCGATCTCTGTTAGGCATCTGGCGTCAGTATTTAGGAACCAGCCCTCCCATGCTTATGAAGCGCGACAAACGAAAGGTGGTCAGGCATGACGAGGTGTGCACGTTAGAACCCATAGGCAAAGGGACATGCTGACTTAACCTGATCGTTGTCGGGCCCGCCCGCGCTTACCGTGCGCTTTCATCAATCAGGGCTAAAGAATACTGATGATGTCATGGTGGGCGGGCACTCCACTTGTATTGTGCAGCGTCAGATGTGATATAAATGACGGGGCACGATGAAACATGAATCATGCAGGGAATCATTTACTAAGCGGCCTGCAAGTATGTAACCTGAGTGATGCACACGAGAGGGTCCGAGCGGTGATATTTTCCAGCAGGCTCTCAGGTTGATGGACTGGATCTTCCGTTCAGGCCCGTTAGTTGTAGAAAAACAACGAATGTATTTGAGATGAGTATGCAAATGAAACAGGACGTATTTACAAGTAAGACGAGTATATAAGTGAAAAGAAACTACCATCCGATAAAGGAAAGAGATGATGATTACAAAAAGTCTGTCAGACCGCCTCTGGCGTCGCGACGTCCGCCTTACCATCACCTTGGGTCACATCTCCAGACTCGCGAAGGTCGCAGGTCACCCCTTCACTCGCAGCGGCGATGGGAACCTGGAAATCCCCCGATGGTGGAGCATTGGGAGGTGATGCCGCGATGTCGCAGGTCGCCCCTTCATCTGCGGCGGTGTTGGGAACCTGGAAGTCACCCGCTGGCGGAGCATCGAGGGGCGATGCTGCGATGTCGCAGGTCGCCCCGTCACCAGCAGTGGCGATCGGAACCTGGAAATCGCTGCAGGTGACCCCTTCACCCGCAGCGGTGATCGGAACCTCGAAGTCGCCCGACGGCAGAGCATCGAGGGGCGATGCCACGATGTCGCGGATCACCCATTCACCCGCAGCGGCGATCGGAACCTGGAAATCACCCGACGGCAGAGCATCGAGGGACGATGCCACGATGTCGCGGATCACCCATTCACCCGCAGTGGCGATCGGAACTGGGACGTTGCCCGATGGCGGAGCATCGAGGGACGATGCCACGATAAGTCCCGAAACTACCTCACTTTGGTGAGGTTCCTCCTGCGGAGTCGAGGGGTGGCTCGGCGGTTCAACCTCACTGTTCGGAGGCGGAGAGAGTGAGCTGCAGGGAGTTGCCGGTCGCGGGGTGGTAGGAATGGGGATGGAGATCCCTACATCTTCCTCGGTTGATCGGCTGCCTTGGACGGTCTGCTCGAATGGCGGGATTGAGCTTGCGAACGATCGGCACATGTCTTCGAGCACGTTCACCCGCTCCACCACCCGAGCGTGGGCCTCTTGCAGTCGTCGGTGGTCCATCCTCAGTTCCTCGTGCGCTTGAACTTGCTGCGACAACTCTGCGAGAAGTTGATCGTACTCCACAGACCGCAACTCGTCTTGCGGAGCGAAGGGGGCGGGTGGAGTGGATGGGCGGGCCGCCACGGTTTGAGGCTGGCGAGCGGGACGGGAGCGGCCACGAGATGGGCGGGGAGTGAGCGGATGGCGGGACGCGGACCTCCTGCGTGTTTCGGATTCGGGGGGGGATTGGAATCTTGATGCTGCAGAATTGTCAGTGAATTCGAGTGGCGAACTATTGAGTGACTTACGTGCGCGGGACTGCCGACAAGGCCGCTTCGCGGGGGGAGCTGTGCTGGAAAGCGGGCGGCGTATTCCGTTGGGGATGAAGACCCAACGACTCGGTGAAGACGGAGAGGCCGCACGCGTGGCTGACCGGCCTCTCCCCGCTCTCCTTGAATGCTCGCACCTTTTTTTGCTTGTCCTGCACGGCTGGCAGGCACCCCCGGGGTTGCGGACGCACGTCAGACCTTTTGTTTCGCACCGGGAGCAGTCCAGGCCGACAGACCGCTGGGTAGATGCGCCAGGGGAGGGACCTCTTTCTTCTTCTTGAGCTGTCCTGGTCGCTTTCTTTTTTCCTGCAGCGATGTGCCGTCGCCGCGATGTCTGTTCGTCGTCCTCGCTAGCCTCTTCCTGCCCGGTCGCTGCTAACATGGCCTCGACGATCTCCTCCTTTACCTTTGTTACGTCGCCCTCGTCCTCTTCCTCGTCCTCCTCATCCTCGTCATTGTCCTCGTCCTCGTCGTCCTCCATTTCTGCTGCCTTCCTCTTACCGCGGGCGACAGACTTGAGGCTCGATGTCGCAGCAGACGTTGCTGTTGCGGAGGGTGGGCGGCGCACTCGCGACGACCAAACGTGCTGCCGAATGTCTTGGTCTTCTGGCATGACGATTCTCTTCCAGTCAGGCCAGCCTGTCGCGCCGCGTCGCCAGTAGATGTCCACCGCGATGAGCAACTGTGGCATCTCGTCGGTGTACGCTGCGACGGCGCGCACGCCATCCTGGTGCGCGGTTAAAATGAATTAGACTTCGTTAATTTGGATCGAAAGGCTGACTCACCATGATGGCCTCGATCTCCCGCACTGCGATGCGCCACTCCTCCGCCCTGTTCGTGGCCACGCGACTTCGGAGGATGGCATCGACCTGGGCTTGAGCGGCTTGTATTCTTTCACGCGCACGCGAACTGTTCATCGTCGATGAAGGATGCGGCATGGAAGGCAAGCTGGGGTGGGGATGAGACGAAGGTCGTTGGTGGATCGTGTTCTCGGATCACTTCAATGACGCGTGGACCAAATATTCTCACGCGTTCTCCGTAGCCTACAAATGGGTCTAGTAGCCGACGAGTCCACCCACAATAACGTAACAGCAGTCAGCAACGCGCCCATCAGCCTGAATGACTCACGCGCATCTGACAACCGCTCCTCCCCCAGTCATGCCACACCCTGAGCACAGAGTGCGTTTTGCAGAAGAAGGTAATCGCATCTGTGGCATGATTTTTCTGCGCGCTGAGCTCATCGTAGCAGAGCTCTTTTTCTTGCCCGCACCGGAGGGCACACGTACGCCGACGCCTGGGCTATCCTCTCAGGCGTTTCCCAGGCTTTCCGATCTGAACATTCTACCAATGCCGCTTGATGAATGCCCAGCAAATCCTTCTCCTGACCTTGAGGTCTCGACCGTGGTACCGCCGCTGAGCCGCCTACAAATCGCAGCGGAGCCGCTCCCATCGCCGCGTGCGCACCTTTTTGCGAAAGTCGGACGTGCGCCATAACTGATTTTCACTTAGCCCCATTGTCGGAGCTCGACATACGCTCAACTCCGGTCGATGACCAGTCCGACGAGTCCACTGCGGGGACCTCATGGGAGTTCCCTGATTTGTCGGACGTCTGCATCCCGGTTCGGGACACCCGAAAAGAGGAAGAGAAAGTGGATGTGACGATGGACAGCGAATCGGGTACGTACATTCATTTAGCGCGGAATGGTTTTCACTCGTTCGTTGACCCGCATCAAAGATGGTGCAGCGGAGAGTGCAAATCCAGACCGATGGCCGCTGCGAAGGGAGTTCCCACCCGACGTGTTACGATATCGTGATCAAACATTCAGGTCGGAACGAGCGGCCCTGTTGGAGAGCCAATTGTCGTTTCTAGGTACGAACCCGACGGTCTTTCATTCATTCATTCGTTTGCGAATAATGCTACCTCCAAGATGAAGAGTTCATCGCCCCTGAGCGGCGACGATTAGAGGCAGAGGGATGGCTAGTACGGGAATCGTTCATTCCTTGTGAGCTTTTTCATTCGCATTTAAGCTAGCTATATTGACATGCCCATCGACCAGATACCTTCGCGGCTAGAGCGCTGTATCCGATGCCCGCGCCAGACCCGCTGTTGGTGAGATCGATGGGGATGGATGAGGTTTTATTCCACGCGATAAGGGAATACGAAAATCAGTTTTTGGCGGCGGCGGGACGGCTCCGCACGTCAAAAACACAGCTGCGCAATCTGTGCGTGCAGCTGGATGCGCTTCATACGCGCAGAGCAGAAAGAAATTTGTGTTTCCACAGATGATACATTTCTTTGTACCTATTAAAAAATCGTCGGAGCACTGTAGAATACGATAAAGCCTGAAAATCATTGTGTCCGACTGACAGGCAGGATGCCATGGCGCTGGAAAAGACGAATCGCATCTCCACCCTCAAGCAGGGAGACGGCGGGTGGACAGACCCATGTGGCTGTGCGGCGGAGTTTCAGAGGGAAAAAGAATCTCCAATCGATGTACTGGCGAACGAACAGCTCGACATAGAAGAGAAAAACATCCTGCTGTCGATAGAAAAGCGTCTGAAGATAGAGGTGGAGGCAGAGGTCACGCTCCGACACTGTCGGATCCGCAGGGCGCAGCTGCGTGTGCTGCTGAATCTGCCTGTGGAGACGATCGAAGAAGGAGAATCATAGTAAATCATCGCGTTGGCAAGAAAATGTACATGACGAAAGCCTATTGAACGACTATTTCCACGTTTTGGCACCGATCATTGAGAAATGTGGCATCTGTGAGTGGTTATGGGGGGCTAGACTCTAGCGGTGTCCTGATACTGCAGAAGGTGCGGCAGGTTGTTTGGAGACTATGTGAGGGATTTGACTCGACGAACGTCGTAAGCGTAAGTGAGGGTCACGCTGCGTCGAAACTCGTCATGATACAGGGGGGAATGTCCAGTGTGCAGCATGTGCCATTTGCTGCATGTATCGCGCGAGACATGCGGGATCTCCGCTCGCTTCTTCAGCTCCATGGACGGGCATCTGGCCTGATCTCCGTCCAAGCGCCGTTTCAGGGAGCTCGATGGTCGCTCAAATCCGATCGATGAGCGATCTGACGACTCCGCCACAGGGATGTCATCGGGGTTCACAGACCTGTCGGACATGCGCATCCCGCATCGGGGTTGTTCAGACTTGTCGGACACACGTACCCCGCAACCACTGACGGCAGCCACCTTTCTGAAGGCATATTGCCACCTGTGGAGAGTCATCTGCCTCGCCGCCATTCCCACTTTAACCGCCTTCCCTGGCGTCGATGGTCAAACCTGTCGGGCCACCGAGTTAGCGGCCCAACCTCTTCGCCCGCAGCGGCGATCGAAAGCTGCTAATCAATGGATTCGCCCAATGGCGGAGCGTCGGAGCGAGTTGCCGCTAGAATGAATCCGATCGCGCATGCTCTCATTCATTCACTCACTCACGAATAACGGTATGCTCGGCCAGACAGAGAGTTCATGGCCAGGGAGCAGCGACGATTAGAGGCAGAGGGGTGGCGAGTATAGGACTCGTTCGTTCCTTGTATGTTTTTTTCATTCGTGTTCAAGCAAGCTATTTCGATGTGCCTGTCGACTAGATACCTTCACAGCTAGGGCGGAGTGTCCGACGCCCGCGCCAGAGCCACTATTCGCGACATCGATGGAGATGGATGAGACTTTATTCCCGCGCGATGGCGGATTATCAACACCAGTTTTTGGCGGAGGTGGGGGCGGGGCGGGGCGGGGTGGCTGTACACAGCAAAGAATACAGCTGCGCGCAGCTGGAGCCCCTTCATCAGCGCTGAGCAGAAAGAAGCCTGTATTTTTACAAAATGATATGTTCTTTATACCATCAAAAAATCGCAGCATAACATCAAACATAAATGTGGGTTTTATACTGTATGGAAATTTGCCATGCTACAGGAGGGAAGGTCGAGCGCAGCATGTACCTTTTGCTGCATGTACCATGCGAAGCAAGCCCGATCTCCCTTTGCTTCTCCAGCTCCATGGACAAGCATCTTGCCTTAAAACGCGACCATCGTTCCAGGTGGATACTTTAATCGCAAGCCTTGTCGGGGGAAAACGAGATCCAAACTATCATACTTCCCGACAGTGAGCAATTGATCGACCCACTCTGCACGACCTTTTCCATCGACATGATAGGGGCTGGATCGGTTGACCATGACCGACAAGGTGGTATGAACAGATGGCTAGAGTCGGAGTACGTCCTCCATGTCCTTGTTGGCGTCCGCCCTAGCGTTCTGTCGCAAGTGAAGGATCGCTTGCCGACCGAGCGAATACATTTACATTTCGGGATGCATGACGTGCATCGCTGCAGACGGCAAGGTATGTGTTTCGCCTTGCATTCCGCTCCATTTCTTCCCTCTCCCGACTCAAATGAGATGTTGATTCGACTGGTGTGTTGCTCTATGTGACTTTGCACCTTACAGTATCCCAGACTGTCTAACCCTCCGATGTTTATTGGTCATAACTACCAAACAGACTACACAGCATTGCACGGTCATGTTCTTTCTGGATTAGACCGAGCGCTTGTACCCCCGCCGGCCACTTGATAGAGGTGGAAATCGTGATCGGATACCGCGCTTCGCCCTCCCTTCCAGCCCAGTCGAAGTCGATCAGCTGCGGCTTTCCCTCTGGTGTCACCATCACGTTCGGCCCTCGCAAGTCACCGAACACGAAACCGCCATCGTGAAGTCGCTCGAATGCTTCCCGCAACTGGGATTGGAAGCCGAAAGGTACCTTCTCTTTCTTCCCCGATACCTCTCCGAGCGTTCGACCGTTCACATACTCCATCACCACCATCCGCAGGTCGCCATAGGAGGGCATGTCTGTCGTCACGTCGATGCGTCCATGGTAAAGAAGCTGAGGGGCGTATCCGCCCGAGGCCATCATTTGGTGAGGATCTGCACCGTACGATGTCACGAATTTCACCACGATCTTTCGTGGAGCCTCCTCGACTGTCTCTGCCAGGTATGTGATGCAAGAAGGGTCTTGTTCCAGCGGGCCGTGGTATTCGAACTTGATCAGCGCATCGCCATCCAGGTACGTGTCTGGAGAGGGGAAGAATCGCGGGTGTGGAGCGGGAGCAGCAGGGTCGAAAGGTGGTTGGTTCTCCAGCGTTTTGTACCACGAATCAAGCCGCGAGATGGATTCGCTGAGAGCATGGAATATACATGCGATTCGCCGAAATTGAGCTTCGTCGTGAGTGGAGTGCATAGGGATCCACACGAAGTCCGTCAGACGTTGCACGATGCATTTTTCTGTGATAATCCCGCCCATAACCGTCAGCCATGGTCCTGCATGCGCGAGGATGAAAGAGGGGCAGCAGCATCTCAGACGGAGCTTCATGTTCTTCCAAAAAGGCGGTTAGTAAGAAATGGATGGAAGAGATAGAGGGAGAGGACCACCTCGGTTTGACTGTGTACACGCAAAAACGAGAACGCCGCTTGTGTTGAAGGGTCGGATCCTCCATCCCCGAACTCCTTCTTCTCTTCTCCGACGATCAGGTATGTTGTTGACTCTCTGCACGAACTCTGGGCGACGAAATCTGGACGGCAACCATCGGAACAGATCACAGAGGTCAGAGGGTAGCGGAGCAGCTTCGATAGAGGGCCTCTAAGATAGTTTCCACGAACAGTCTCGTTCTCGTGGATGAGCGCAAATGCAGCCAAGAGATCCCGCACCTGATCGGCTGCATTCTCGGGTATCCTGTATTCTGGGTCGAATGCCTTGCTCGAGAAGTATGCGAATGCTGGATTGAACAACTGGATCGGAGGCGCGACGGTGTTCTTCTGTTTGCTGGCAGGACTGCGGCAATCTAATAATGGCTGATTCCCCTTTTGATTTTTCACATATTCGCTCGATTTCGCCATGTGTGAAGGTGTGTCGGAAGGAAGAGTAAAGGTCCGCTTGAATGCTGCTCGAACGATCCGATCATCAGTTTTACCCTGAGCGGAACGAGGAAGGAAACTCATCACATTCGACCAGCGGGGCGAGCAAGGAGTTCGACTCCAATTTCGATTTCGATTGGACTCCTTGTGGCCGATCAGTGTGGACGTCGTCTGACAGAAGAACGTTCTTCAGTCCCGACTGCCCGAACATGGTTGAAGATATAGCGAATGAATTCACCGGGAAGGCGGTACTTTACAGCAATATGGACGTAGTGTGGGGGAGGAGCATGGGTGAAAATCATAGATAGAACGGTCCACGAATCGAGACGGTTGCTGTCGTCGGGGCTCCATCCGTTCAGCGCTTCTTCCAGCGCTTGGTCACATGGAACGAGAGCCTTGTAAAGAGCTAGATCGTTCTCCTTTGCCAGCGGAAAGTCGGCCTGTTTTCTGTCCTTGATGAGTAGTCTGAGAATTCCGGCGTTCTCCGTCTGGTGAATCTTGACCGGAAATATGCTACTGATGTCTTGGCCTTGCACCCAGCAGTTGAGAGTGAGAGTCACATCTGGAAGTAGCGGAGTGGGAAACAGGAAGAGGGCCTTCTCGGGCAAACACGCACCAAGTATGGGGGGTCCATTGACGATGATAAGTTTTTCGACGAGGGTCGATACCTCCGTTCGCGAGTGGTGAGGTTGGTTTTGATGCAACTTCCAATTCTTCAGGTCGTTTTGCAGCTGTTCGATAGAGGCGGAGGGAATAGAGTACAGATCGAGCGCGTCCGGCTCCACGCCATGAAACGTCGACCACCTCTGGTCTTTAATCGCCTTTTTGAGACTCGGGAGCTTCGTTGCAGATGGGATATCGACCTCGAAGAACTTGCCAGGAATGTCGCCGTACCTCCAACATTCGAGCGTGATCGTCCTTTTCATCGTGGGGGTTATTGTCGCGGAAGTGGTGAGTCATGTGACCGCCGTTTCCGCCCCCGCCACATACTCTACGCGACATGACCACCTGACTTGTAGTAGTAGAGATAGATGGGTCACTCACCAGGCAGCCAGCGGATGGGTCTGGGTCGCGGTTCCGTGCGGCAAACCGCCCGTCCTATCATCTGTGATAGATATATCAGGTTCCCCATTCATGGCGCTTCGAAGGAAAGGATGTGGGCACGTACCTAGAGGCTGCCAGAAACGATCGGGGAGGCGCTGGGTGAATACAGCGCTAGAGTGAAGAGATGGATGGCCTGGAGGTGATATGTATATGACTGAGTCGGGCCAATTAGAACCCGATTAGGGCGGATTGGGGCCGTTTAAACGATGCTGGCGGCACAAAGATGGACTTGGAGAGTGCAGGATAAATTTCACACGACGCGCGGCAGACGCAGCGACTCGAAACGAGTCGATACGAAGCTGCTAGTTGAAGAAGAGATGAGTCAGCGTGAGCAGCACGAGTGTAGAGTGGCAGACAAAGCTGCTTCGCCCTAGAGCACCCAGATGGGATTCAAGACATCCCATTGGCCACTTGAACGCATAACGCAAACGCAGGAAGCTGAAGTGGCTGTGACCTAGAGGTGTGAGCCGCAAGATGCACGAATCAAGAGTGAACGACCCACATTGAAGGCCGTATCGGGGAAAATCCTAGTGTCGGGATGGATCCTACATAATGTACAGAACACGGTGGGAGTGTGATCGTGGGTCGCGAAATGTGAGCGCAAACGTGTTAAGATGGATTGAAGACGGACCATGCGCACCGAAGCTAAAGTGAACGGCCGCGAGCCACATATGGTAATCGCTCAACACAGCGACGTTGACCCGAATACATAATGGTGGCCGATGCGGACTCTCCATGGATGCCCCAACATGGACGCCCCAGTGGACGCAGGGGGGGGCAAAAGGCGTGTATGAGGTGTCGGTGTCGGTGTTGAGGCGGGTGGGTGTTGATGTAGGCGAGGGGTGTCGGTGTGGGCGTGGGTGTGGGCATGCACGTGGGTATGGATGTGGGTGTCAGTGTCAGCGTCGGTGGTAGGTGTTGGTGGCTGTGCAGGTGTTGCGGGTGTCGGTGTCAGTGCTGGTGGTAGTGCAGGTGTCGGTGTCAGTGCCAGTGGTGGTGTAGGTGTCGGTGCGAGTGTCGGTGATGGCGGGGTGTCAGTGCGGGTGTTGGTTGTGGCGGGGTGTCGGTGCGGGTGTCGGCGGTAGTGTCAGCGGTGGTGCGGGTGTTGATGGTTGGTGTCGGCGGTGGTGTGGGTGTCAGTGGTTGGTGTCGGCGGTGGTGTCGGTGGTGGTGCGGGTGTCGGTGGTTGGTGTCGGCGGTGGTGTCGGCGGTGGTGCGGGTGTTGGTGGTTGGTGTCGGCGGTGGTGTCGGCGGTGGTGCGGGTGTTGGTGGTTGGTGTTGGTTGTGGTGTCGGCGGTGGTGCAGGTGTTGGTGGTTGGTGTCCGCGGTGGTGTTGGTGGTGGTGTGGGTGTCGGCGGTTGGTGTCGGCTGTAGTGTCGGCGGTGGTGCGGGTGTCGGTGGTCGGTGTCGGTGATGGAGTGGGTGTTGTTGCGGGTGTCAGTGGTAGGTGGTGGTGGTGGTGGTGGTGCGGGGTGTCGGTGTGTGTGCCGGGAAAGTTAGGTTAGGTTAGGTGAAGTAGAGGCCGAGGCGAGCTCCGACATTGCTGGATCCCCAGGGCACAACTGTGCGCAGTGTTGAATTTGCCAGTCGAGGAGATGGGGAGAAGGGAATAGCGGTGGTAGACTAGTAGAGACATGTTGTTAGCGCGAATGAATATATGTGCGCGCGCGCACACACTTTCTGGAATAAAATGGCGACTCTGTGCCTCGTGGAGGATATTATATATTGTCCAAAAGTGTTTATACTGTATCGAAAGTCGCTATGTTACAGGAGGGAATGTTGAGCACAGTATGTACTTTCTGCTGCATATACCATGCGAGGCAAGCGCGGTCTCCTTTCACTTCTCCAGTTCCGTGGACGAGCATCTTGCCTGAGAAGGCGACCATCGTTCCTGGCGGATATTTCAATCGCAACCCTTGTCGGGGAAAAACGAGATCCAAATGATCGTACTTCCCGACCGTGAGCAATTGATCGACCCACTCTGCCCGACCATTTCCATCGACATGATAGGGGCTGGACCGGTTGACCATCACCGATAAGGTGTTGTAAACGGATGGCCAGAGTCGAAGCACTTCCTCCATATCCTTGTTGCGATCCGCCACTGCCTTTTCCTGCAATCGAAGGATCGCTTGCCGACCGAGCGCATACATTTCGGGATGCATGACGCGTATCGCTGCAGACAGCAACGCATGGGCTTCGCCCATCGTTGCTAACCATGCTCTGCATTCCGCTCCATTCCTTCCCTCTCTCAAGCTCACCGAGACGTCCATTCGACTGGTGTGATGCTGTGTGACCGAGCGCGAATGTGTCGCGTCATCTATCTCGACAGTCAGGAGGATTTCGTAAAGGTGGCACTCACATTGTGACCCTGCTGGAACCACCCTGGGGACATGTTGATCGCCCCTGCCAATTCCACGTTTTCTCGAAAGTAAGTGCGATCAGTTCTCCATAAGCGCCCATTGTCGATCGAAGTGATGCTCGAGTGGAGCGTTCGTTGCATCAGTCCGCAGCTTGACCATATCCGCTCCTGTCGGGGAGATTGCTCGAGCGGTGGAAAACTCGAGACGGGTCCGATCGATACTCACCTGGTTTACTTCGCTGATCGCGTGTGGCAGATACCACATGATCACATTGCCGCGTTCATCAACGAAGACGGTCGGCTTGTCGACCGCTTGGAAACTGACGGGCGGTAGCTCGCCAGCGGTGGTCTGGCGGGTGATCCGCTCGACAAACTGAAGCGACGCGAGGGATTCTTTCGTGACATCGAAGCCCAGCAGGAGATCTAAACAGATGGTTAGGCCTTTGAGAAGTCGAGAGGAAACGACGACACACGTACATGGGTTTTTCTTCGCCTCCACCAGCTTTTCAACGATGCGATCAGCCTCGCAGACCAAGCCAGGCGCCATGCTGATGTCGGGCAAAACATCGTCCGATCCCGACGTCGGGTGCAGCTCCGACATATAGCGCTGATAGATAAACTCAGCGATATGATCCACGAGTTCGAGCGGAGTGCCGGCAGAGGACGTCGAACTGCTTTTTCCTGCGAATGGATCCATGGGTAAGGGAAGAAGGAAGAGCGAGGAAGGTAAAAAGAGGGTGCGGTGATCTGGAGGTCGTCGGATGGAGTCACCATGCCAACTCATGACCTAACTCAGGATGATTGCCGAAGCGGAGTGAATCGAGAGATGGCCCGCGAGCAACCCCGCACCTATCTATTCTATTGTGCGGCAGCTAATGCGGCGTGTTAGGCCCACACCCCCGACCTGTTTAATATATACATATAACTGCCCGTCAGCATCCAGCCCGCCGCCGTGATGGTTCGTGGAGATGTCGGAAAGTCGGGGCACGTATGCTAGTTCCATCCCGCACCGTCTCGAAAATCGTTTGTTCCGTCTGATAAGCATCGACGGCTCAAGGCTGCTCCATTCATGGCAGACCTGCAGTGCCGCTAGAGTCAGGGAGAGCGGCGGGCTGTTCAGGATCAGGTTGCTCTCATCTGGTATCTTTATGACTGGCCGGGAGATCATGTCTAATCGGTTGTTTTTATCCGCCTACAATAAATAAATAAATAAGACTGCGCGCGCGCAGTCAGTTTTACAGTATGTGTGGTAAGGAACGCAGTGTTGGGCCTCAATAGAATATGGTGGGATTCTCTACTTCCAAGCGTTGACACAACCAGAGGAAAGCCTCTATGGCATTGTGATACCGACCTTCCTGCTCGTTCTGGGACACGACCCATTCCAGATACTCTTCCGACGAACGACCAGGAAGGTCGAGTTCCTCACAGAGCTGCTCCCTCAGCTGGTCTTCGAAGCCTAAGGTGAAAGCGGTTTTAAAAATGATGTTACCGAACGGACACTTTACCGGCCCTCCTGGAGGGAACTCCTTATGACACTGAGGACCTTCGCCGTTTCTGGACTGGTCCTGGGGAAGTCCACAAGTGTAACAGTAAGTGTACCGCTGGAACTTGAATCTGCCACGGAAGGCAGTGTAGGCTGGCATAGAAAAGTGGTCGTGACAGGGAGCGGGGAAGTGGTCGACCGCGAGCTCGCGGCGAAAGACGAGGTGACCGGCGCATCGGCCGCGTAAGACGGGAACATATTTGTTCAGCTTGTCGGTGCGCGCCAACCTGGATCGGATGGCGATCTGCACCCGCGCTGCCCTGGTGGCCGACGCGCCTTGAGGCTGCGTGCTGGGTCTGAGCGATTCCGCAGAGATGGATCTCCCCTGATCGGCGGAGGTCATCTTATTCGGTGCTGAAGACCTCCAGATCGGCGGTGATGCTCGCGCGCTGTCGTCGTGCAAGCCTTCGATCGTGGTGAGAACCCTCTCTAGCTGGGGGTCGATCTGTGGCAGTCCATAAAGATCGTCGCTGTCGGGCGTGGGCGTGAGCGCGAACGGGTTATCCTTCTGTCGTCGGGGGTGAGGAAAGATTCGGGTTAGCTTGAGCTGATATATGAAAGGGTAGAAATACTCACCTCCTCGTCTGTGTCCAGTGTGGTGAAGCGCCTGGAACTGCTCCCCGAGTGGGCTGAAGCCTTGGGAGGAAAGAGAACGTGAGGAAGGGAGACTTTTCCGGACCCTGCGCGAAGAGGTCTCTGGAATGAGAGATCGACAGAGGGAACGTTTTCTGAGCGAACTCGGTTCAGCGAAGGTGGTGCCGCAACGCCGCCGTGGGTCGGTCGGGAATAGGGGTCAGTGCTCGCCAACTTGGGGATCTCTCCAGACACGATTTTGCTAGCCTGGAGTACCTGGAGATGAATGGGGGAGTCAGGCGAGCAAATGTCGCATGGGACGCGCGTCGGGCGTTCGTCGCAACTGTACATCATCTCAGGCCCATCCATGATCTCGCTTATCACCTTGACCCTGCAGAGCCCAGTCTCCATCGCCTGTCGGACGGAGGTGTTAGCGTTGATAGTATGCAGATAGCCACCTCCTCCATGCATGATAGTGCCGGTGGTGGTGTTGAGGATAAAGGCATGAGAGGGCTGACCGTCTCTTCCTGCGCGACCGATCATTTGCGAGGAGACGATAAGACCGTATTCGGGGTCGACGAGGACGACGAATCTGACGTTCTGCCTGTCTACTCCCTGAGCGAAGGCGGTGGTGCAGGCCATCGCCTTGGTGTCGCCTCGGTCCCAGCGGTCGAGGTTATACTCTTTGTTAGCGTCTGGGCTGAAGAGATCGCTATGGTAGATAGCGCAACCGGAAGTGGTGGCGAATTCGGTGGCCTGGCGTTTGCTGTTGAAAAAGACGAGCATTCTCTCGTCGGGTCGGAGGAGGCGATAGAGACAGCGGACGACGCTGTGGATGGGCTGTTCGCGCGTGGTCGGCAAGGCCTGAATATAGTGTAGGCCGATCTCTGGCCGGTCGGTGGGACCCCTGATGGTGTGAAGGTCTGCGCGGCGTATTTGGAACGGTTTGAGCAGAGTTTGAACCATGCGGGGCGGAACTGTGGCGGAAAGCAGAATGATTTGAATGTTCATCCGCGCGCACTGCCTAGCGAGAGCGTTCCACCTGGTGCGGCGGTCGGGATGGCCTGAGGTGGAGTCGTGAAATTCGTCGATATAGATCCGCTTGAACCTTTGGCCGAGCGGGGTGACCAAGAGGCTGCGGGGAAGGAGAAAGAGAAGAGGTCAGAGGAGGGGATGTGGAGTGAGGGAGGAGGAAAGGAGAGCATACCTTTGAAAATTCTCCATGCTGACATGCTCGACTTGCATGAAGAGGTTCTGGACGTCGTCGGGAACGTGGGTGTTCGAGGAATACTTGTGGCAGCGGACGCCGGCGTCGATGCAACGCTGGAATTGCTCCGTCATGAGGACTCGGAAGGGGCAGATGACGACAGATATGCCGTCGATGCCGAGAAGGGGGGGGACCGTCCAGAGAAGACTCTTACCGCCGCCGGTCCTCAAGACGACCATCAAGTCCCTCGGATTCTCTTCGAGGATGGCGATGAATGCATCCATCTGTTCCCTGCTCTTCTCTGTCGCGGTGGGACGTTTAAGGGCTCGTCGGATGCCGTCGCGGATCTTCTCCTCAAGGGCGGTTTGGATCGGGTCTGGGGTGGAAGGGACGATAAAGTCGTCAAGAGAATCGTAACTGGCGGCATCGTTCATGTCGGCGTCGGCGTCGGCGTCGGGATCTACACCTGTGTCCTTCGTCTCTTTGTCGACGGACAGGAATGACAAGGTGAGCGGAGATCTTGTCATGATCGAATCATCATGGAGATCTTCTTCTCCTGCTCCCAGGGCTCCTCTATGAAGGCGCTTCGCCTTGGGTTCGGTCGAGTCTTCTGATTCCGACTGTGAGAGAATGGGGGCAGGGCGTTTTTTGCGAACCACAGGAGCGAGGATAGGCTGAGAGCTGTAGAGCTCGGGCATCTGAAGTTGATCGGGGCGGGTTCGAGGTTCTCTTTGTACGGTCTTCCCTTTTTTGAGAAGGCTTTCGAGGGAAGTCAGGGAGAGAGAGGATGAAGTTGTGTCGGGCGTGATGGTAACCCTCTGAATTCCTTCGGCCGACACACCCTTCCTGCGTGACAGCGGGTGTTTCGGAGGGGGAGTGATTGGGTCGGCGGGATAAGAATGAAATGGAATAATGAGCACTTCTTCATCGTTATCGGTAACTGCAGTTTCTGTGGCAGGATGAGGCCTTGACCTTGACCTTGACTCGGCCCCCACTCCCACTCCCACCCCCACCCCTGACCCA
>JBBPMH010000312.1:0-35069 GCA_038090235.1 Pulveroboletus ravenelii | reverse complement strand
GCCTTGATGTATGCAAAGACAGTCAGCCAGTCAAATGTAGTGAGGTTTTGACGACCTCTCTTTTCAGCTGGCTTTGCACTGCTGGCAGGTTGTAGTTGGCCTTCCAGGAGCTTTTCCTTGGGTTTCCGTTTGTATTGGGAAGGTTTTGGGCAAGGCTGGCGCTTTTGAACAATTGCCATGAGGGTAGAAGTTGGCTATGTGGCAATTCTTTGTTTTCACTATCCTCACAGGGTCACAGGTTTGCTTCCGACTCCATGCCACCCCACGGAAATATAATCTCATAATGTATATTTTCCCTGCTAACCTATTACATTATACATTCTGTGCCTTTTCGTATATTTCCCTGCGTACCATTGTTGGAGCTCCTTAATGTTAATACATTATGAGAAATATACACTATCACCTCATACATTATGAGATAGTCTACTGTATATCGTTTCCCTCCCGCCGTCAACTCGTGGTTCGTTGATGCAAGAAGACGAATGACGACATTATGCGGCGATTACTTTAACGGTTATGGAGTGGGTGCTTTGGTGCTGCGCACCGTGTTCTTGTGAATGAAGGCCCTAATCGTCCGTTGCCCCCTGATGTCATCCGCGCCTTCATCGGTATCAAAGTGGCGGCAGGGGATCTCTATTTTGCGAAGAGTGCCTTCGCCGGTGATTTTGATGTTGTCGTGAGGGATATAACGGATCAGAATGCGGTTTTGGTGAGCGAGCGGAGGTATCACGAGCTCAAGGGAGCGAGGGAGTCTTCAGAGGCATCGGAAGGAGAGTTGCGGAACAAGACGTAATTAGCGGAGCGACATTACTATCCTTCCCCCGATTCTTCATGTTCTTCGTTGCCAGTGCCCCCTCTTGACGAGTCCTTTACAGACGACAACGAAGAGGAAATTAAAAATTTACCTCCAATTCTCGCTGGTCGAAAACAATGTTTGTCGTGTTCAGAGTCAGAGCATGCCTCCACCCCCACGTTAACCACGAAGCGCATGAAATGTTCGAGGTACGCTGGATTGTTCTTTAACTGTACATTCTTTAACTTCCCTATTCATCTCATTCCCATATCCCCACAAACATTTTTGGACTCCACGCAAACGATGCTCCGATGTAACTGCCACTGGGGCACCAAAACATCCGTGGGGGTTGACGTTGACCCGGGCCGCGCCCCCATGCCGTTTCAACCCCCTTCCACTCTCCACACCGGAAGGTGACCCAACCCATCGACAAATGGTTTAATAGCGACTTTGATCCTCTTTTCACTTTTCCACCGCTAGTCAACGTCACTGGACTCGACTTGTTTCCACAATGGGAAGCAGAGCTATCCAAGGACTACAGCATGCTCGAAGAATCACAACGACCATCGTGTAAGTCATTTAACTTTCATGATTGCGTGCTTCGCCCTGCGGCGGTCAACAGTCGATATCATTTGTAGATCAAGCATCGAGATCGGTGGACTCGTCTGCACTCGATGGGTTCCTTAAATCTCTCGAAAGCGAAGGGTTTGTGGCACCTTCGGATATCACGGACCCAGCTATTATGGCTTCAGCTTCTGACTTGGTGCCTCAAGACCTGTTGTCATCAGACCTCATCGGCTGGACTCCACTCCTCCATGGACTAACCTCCGAACCCCCTCTCGATTCCTTGTTCGTCCAATCCCATACCAATTTGCTATCCTTACCAAGGATTCATCTCTCTATCCTGCAACTTCCCTGAATGCTATTCCCTGTCGCCTCTTACACCACCGAATACTTTGGCATGTGGTCATTCCCTTATTGCTCTGGCCGATTATGCCAACTTGTGTGCAAATCACGACAGTCACTGTTCCTCCTAGAACATATGACTTATTATTATGCCTATTGTCATTCTCGTACACATTTGTATATCATCAACTGCGATTTTGATCGACATACCAACGACACACGTCAGTCAACATTTAATGCATATAGCCGCACAACATTCCACGATGCGAGTGACCCAGTATCCACCGAAATAACATTTTCTGGAGGACAAACTGAAGGGTAGGGATGTTGCACAAAGTGTCCAGAGAAAAAAGCCACTTCGAGATATCCGTAGTATATTCTACTTGCATATAGGCAGATGGTCTAGTGGCGCCCTTGTTCGTGGTATATCACCAACCCCTCCTTCCCTTGAGAGTAAACTGGTGTCACGAGTTCGCCGACGTGACATTCCTGTTGCAAAGAACAGCACAACTCCACGGCGTACCATGGAAAAAGAGTTCCCTCCAGGCATCTCTGAAGCTGCTGTATTGGGAGACCTTGACAGCGGGGGCAGTGAGGCACTCGCTACTTAGCAATGCTAGAGAAGAGATTGCACGTTCATGGAGATGGTTAAGGTAGGGGGGCCACCACGCCTCTAAAGATGCCAGGACAAAGAGAACTTCCGTAGGGTAAGCAGGATAATGACTGAGGTAGCTCTTGGACGGATGCCGTGCTTGTCGGAGAAGGCGATGAACTGGTACCTGAAAGAGAGTAGTAGCTGCGGCTCTCGGAACCCGTAGAGGAGGTGGAGGAACACTCTGAAGGTGAAGTATCACGCTTAGTGTTCTGCGCTCGACCGGGGAAGCGTTGCGGTAACGGGGCTGTTTTTCGTTTCACAGAAGGCTGGCTCCTCTCTGCCCAAACCGAAAAGGGTGTCGGTCTAACGGATTTTGTGGTCGTGCTGGAGCTCCGGAAAGTGTGTGAGGGCGGGGTGGATGCGCAGGCCGAGGGTTGATGTATTGCGATATGTGTGAGTCTGGGAGGGTTATAAACTATCAAAGACGGGTGAGGTGCGCGAGACGGTTGAACGGTAATTGCAGCTGTTGCAGCATGTGACCGCATCTGAAAAGATCCTTTGATGCGTGTATGACATCGAACATTCAGTTGAGAAAACTTCTCAGCTAGATCGTCGACGCTGATAGGGGCAGAAAGAGGGAGGGTCGAGCAAGACACGCGCCTCCACTCTGGCTTTCCAAAGGAAATTGGACCACTTTTGCAGGGAAATGGGTCATAGGTGCACGAAGGAGGATAAGGCGACGGAAAGGCGTGAGGTGGCGCAGGCGAATTGAATACACTTCTTAGGTTGCTATCCCGTACGAACTGTATCTACCGAGGAATGGGAATACTGATTCTGTAAGGTAGAACAGACAGAACTCACCTCGTGATCTACCCTGGACAAAGACGATTGGGAGGGTCCAACCGGCTGAGAAACAGGTTTGACCGCGTAGCTTTTCATGCGCTCATATAATTTGTCTACGGACTTCATTGCACCCTCAGATATCGGCTTCTTTCTCAACGGTTTAGCGTCTTTTTTGGTGCGACTACGGCGGTTTTGAAACTGAGCAACTTGTCAATGACAGAACCATCAAACCTTGCAGGAGATTTTCTCACCCAAACATGAATTTGCCTGTACTGCATATTCGATTTCCTGGCGAGAAAGACTTTGTCTGCGTGTGTCGGAAGTGGGTTCTCTTCGAAAAAGTGCTCCAATAGTGGCAAGTATTCCTGTCGGATATCTCAGAAGAAGTAAAGATGGGGATGTGTGGACTGACATGATTAAAAGCACGACAATTTCTTGGGGGAACTGCTTTGGAGGGGACTCTCGGTGCCTGCTTCGAAAGTTGCACCATTTCTTCTTTCCATTCCTCAAGGCAACGGAGGTACACTTGCGTGAAAGTCGAGACGTCTTTGCTCGTTAACGGTTCTAGTGACGAAGCCGATACACCAGAAAGCGTTGCCATCCTTTGCCATGCTGCGATGAGTGTCGTTTCAATACGTCGTTTAAACTCTTCAGCCCGTTGTTGATACAGTTTGCTAGCTGCGGTAGCAATTTCACGACTACAGCCTGCGTCGAGAAGTGAGGGTAAAAGCGGACGTGGGCAAGGTAGGTTGATCAAGTCGACCATGGCAGACGAGAGTAGTACCTATGATACGTTGCAGGAGGTATCTTGTTTCAGACTTTCAATCCCACGCGTTCCATCCCATTGTCCTAAACCCTGCATTGTTCGCTTGATCTCCATTTGGTACTTACGCTTAGGTGCTACTCATCATAAAGCAGCGGTGTACTTACATCTATTTATTTAACTAGCGGCATCGCCAGTGGCGACAAGGACCTTGCTGGCTTGCGCTGTGTTGTAGTTACTGCCATCATTGTCTGAAGTGGCTATTTTATTCATGTTCTGAATCCCCACATGAACTCGGACGGAATAATAGCCTCGCTTTGTGCCAGCAAGGTACATAATTACTAGCGTGTACCAGGCTACTGCGAATGTATGTGAAATATAACCAGAACAGAAGCATACTTAGTGAATACCCGACGCGACGGTCCATAGACCATGCCTGAGGCCTGACAACCAGTGGTTCCAGTCCTTGAGATGATCCATCACATGAACCTAGGCTGTGTTGTAAAGAATTGTTCGCAGTCCATCTCTACGGTAGAAATAAAAGGCAGACCAAAGTCCCTAGCCCTGCGCATGGCCTAAGATGCCGTGGGCTGCCTGGCTTACTTGTGCCACGGCAGATGATAACCGTCGTGAGTAGTTCGCAACTCTTGTGATTTCGGTAGCATTCCTGGCCGTGTGTGGTCCTCGTGCTTTAGTTTCTGTGGGTAGCCGGAGCTGGGAGGATTATAGCGGGAGCGCAAGTGCGAGGCATCTACACGCTGGGATCGAGAGCAGAGTATCATCGTGCGCTAATCACGAAATGGACGGGATCGCTACCATATCTCCCAAACCACGGAGGTGAAGTGGACTGTCAAATGGCAAGGAACACGGTGACCCGAATAAATAGGGCAGTTCTTGAATGCTCGCCATGTCCGACGGCGTGGATGATGAACTAACGCTTGAAGAACCGCTACGGCCTTCAGAGTCCGTAGAGAACGAGCGGGGAGAGGATGATGTCGAAGAGCTCTCTGAATCTTGGCGAGTATTTTGTATTCGGCCCGACGAACGTTGCGGTAACCGAGCAATCTTCCGCTTCCCGTGGAATTCGCTCCTGTTGGTTGGGGTCGAGTGGGGTACCAAAGTAACGGGTTTGGAGGTAGAACCGGGACTTTGAAAAGCTTTTAAACAGGAGACTGGTGCGCGGACTGATGGAAGCTGAACAATATTTGTTGGTTGGAAATACGTGTGGACTATCAGGGACGGATGAGGTGCACGGGATGGTACAACGGTAATAGCAGCGGTCGCAGCGCGAGATTGCGCCTCGGGAGATCCCTGATAACGTGTTTCGCCCCGGACATTCAGATGAGAGAATCTCTCGACTAGGTCATCAATGTTAGTCGAGAGGCGGGGGAGGCATTTGTCATTCGGCACGCGTCTCCACTCCAGCTTGCCGAAAGGAACAGGGCCGCTTTTGCAGGGAAATGGATCGTAATGGCATGTGGGTGGATACATTGAAGGAAAGGCATGGGGTGGCGAAGACACAGTAAGAATATCCTTCGATGCGTTGCCTTTTGTGACCTCCGTCCGCCAAAAAATGAGATTACTAGTTCCATAGGCTAAACGAGACAGCCTACCTCGGTAGTTCCCTCCGATGAAGCTGATTGAGAGGATTTCTGGGCCTGAGAACAAGACTCAACCATGTAACCTTTCATGCGCCCATATAGTTTGTCCAGTGGCTTCGTTGTTCCCTCGCATATTGGCTTCTTTCTCACATTCTTGCCCTCCTTTTTGGTACGACTACGACGGTTCTGAAACTGGATAAGGTCAACAAGGGAGACAACAATTTGATGAGTGAGACTCTTACCCATACATGAATTTGCCTGTACTCCATGTTTGACTTCTTGGCAAGGAATATCTTGTCCACACGTGTCGGGAATGGGTTTTCTTCGAAAAAGTGCTCCAACAATGGAAGGTATTCCTATCAGACACATCAAAAGACATCAGGACTGTATAACGGAAGCGCTGACATGGTTAAAAGCACGGGTGTTCTTTGAGGCTCCATTAGTAGTCTTCGATGTCTGCTTGAGACGTTGGATGATTTCCTCTTTCCACTCCTCTAGATGGCGAACGTAGAATTTCGTGAAGGTAGACACAAGGTTCCGTGCGAATAAATCTGGCGATGACGCTAGTGGGACCATAGGAAGCTCCGCTATCTTGTGACACGCCGTCACAATAGATTCTTGAATATGTTGTCGAAGCTCATCCGAGCGTAGTTGATATGCTTTGCTCGCTGCAGTCGCAATCTCATGACTGAGACCTGCCTCAAGAAGGAAGGGAAGTAATGGAGGTAGAGTTGGAGTCGACAGCGACGAGGGGGTGATTGGAGTGTGGCTAGGTTGATGAGCGGCACCGGCCGCATCTCTCGGAGCAAGCGTAAGGTGCAGGAGATCTTGCATTTGAGAAGTGGTACTATCCTCGGCCTTGAAACCCAGAGAAAGTTATTAGCGAGTAGGTGAATGAGACCGGAAAGATGTAGTAGGTAGCCAAGTATTGCTCCTCCTTTGTGTTTGCGCCGGTACAATTCAATGTCCGCATTGTCTGTATTCCTAAACAATCCTGTCCAAGCAGGACGCTACTTCTCTCACTGAGCTCGCGAACGACTCTACCATGCATGACGTCGACTTGTTTCAAAGGCTCCTCTTCGCCGAGAGCGACCTCTTAACTGCCTTGGAGGGTGGCACGAAGATATTCTCGTCGTACCATCAGACACGGGCTGCACTTTCAGATGCCTTGTCCATCGTAACGAAGACCAGAAGTGCCGGCGATGACACGTTTATCCTCGTCAACTTTATTGCCGCTCGTATTTCAATTCTTGCCAGCCATTTTCTTGATATCAACCACGAAGAAGAACTTGCTACTTCCCAGTTATTGGGCGACTGTGACGCCATGGTTCACCGGATGGCAGCTTTGAACCTCAACGCACAACCGAAGTATTCACTCCAGACCAACATTTCTGGTTCACCTTGTTCCCCCATACATTCCAGTACTGCATCCCTCCACACGGAGAGCTCATCTCCCTTCCTTACGTCTGCATACCAATGGTTACTGGATAACTTGCATAATCCTTATCCTACTGCAGAAGTCAAGACCCGGATCGCGGCTGCTTCGTCCTGTAAAGTCTCTTCCGTCAGCTCCTGGTTCGTCAACGCACGTCGGCGGATTGGCTGGACGACTCTCTGCCGCGAGCGTTTCTCCAATTGCAGGGCCGATATGATCGACGCAGCGTATCGCGCACTTGTGAAAGATGATCCACAACGCACGCTTTCCCCTGAACTCAGACATTCCTTCATTGCAATGAAGGTAGCAGCAGAGGGCCTTCATTTATCGACCTCCACCAGGAGCACCTTCACGGGAGATCTGGACGCTATAATAAAGGACATGACAACGAGAGATAAGCAATCTTTTGAGGTTGGAAGGCGCTGCCAGGTCGAGCAGGCGACCCATACAAAGGTGCGAGGGACTGGAACACGGGGTTCATTTGACTAAGAAGAATCTACAGGTGGTTCGAGATTCATATCCCTCTCCCGATCGGTCCATTACAGCATCCCCTGTATCCGCCCTTGACGCCCCTCTGATGAACGAGAGCGAGGGAGACGAGGATACTGCACCTCCAATCATTGCTGGCTGCAAACGCCGTCGATCATCTATAGAGCCGATCGACCAGCCATCGGGTCCTGTCAAGCGACCCATTAAACGTTTACGGTACGTTCACTGGTTTTTGGCACAACCTGGCGTTCGTTATTCCTGCTCGCAGGATTTCCACGACATCTCAGACGCACCTCCCTTCTCCACTCTCGAGCACAGATGGTATTGACGTACCATCGGACGACGGTTCGCCGGAACCTGCCCCTGTGCATTCCACACAGCCTACGGCGGATAATGAGCCATCATCTCGCAAGCGACGTCTGTCCGACGCGAACATTACTAGGGAACCGAAGCGTCCGCGTGACTCACTGGCTGCCCCCCCTGCCCACACCGTCTCGAATCCTCTGCCTCGCTTCAACGTAGAAAATCGGTACTCAATTGACGATTGGTTCGATACCAACTTTGACGCCTTATTCGCTATTCCGCCTCCGGTCGACGCTACCGGACCCGATTCTTCCGCCTCGTGGGAAGTGGAACTGTTTAGCGATTACTGTATTCCCGGAAGTCAGAAACATGTATCGAAATGCTCCCCTGCTCGTGAGTTCTACATCTACTCAGGTTGCGCTGTAATTGATGTTTAGTATCCCCAGCAACGCCACGCACTCAAATGCCTGCATCAACTGATCTATCGGATTTTGATAACCTTCTACGTTCCATTGGGGGAGATGCATTCGTCACTCACCCTGAGAGTGCACTTCTAGCCAATGTAACTGGCGCTTCCTACCCGGCATCTTTCGACTTATCGATACCCGATATGTCGCAGACCCACATAGATTGGACTTCATTTGCTGATTACCCAGACGTGCAGCAATCCCTCGCCAATTCTCGACCCTTACCAGAGATCAATCTCTCTATGCTACAGTTGCCCCATATTATACCCGACGTCAATTGCCAAGGAGATTCCGCACCGAGACAGACAAAACTACACCAATTACACGCCATGCAAGAGGCGGTTCGGCGAATGGAACAAGAATTACAGGCAGAAGGTGTTGTAATGTGAGCGAGACATTTTAATCCGTCAGCCGAGTACATTTATTGACTATTCACCCAGATGAATATCTCGCATCCAGCACTAACCTACCTATTGTTATTCAAATATATATTTCTCTGCAATGCCCTTTGCATCTGTTCTCGATCACACCCTGTCCTTGTCATTACGATCCACCAATACTGTACTGTATGGTTACTCTCCATACCTGTCCCTCGAGGCGCCAGCGACATCAAATACCCAGTGCGAGTTCGACACGTCTCCAGTCAACTACAGATCTGAAAAATCGGTAGCGAACTAGTGTCGCTCTGACACGGGGCCATCCTCTACTCTCCATCTCCCAACTTCTCGCATCGCTTCCTCGTCGCCCACCTGAAGACGCGGTGCATCCAACAGTGCA
The DNA here is from genome assembly GCA_038090235.1 of Pulveroboletus ravenelii. NCBI lineage: Eukaryota > Fungi > Basidiomycota > Agaricomycetes > Boletales > Boletaceae > Pulveroboletus > Pulveroboletus ravenelii. The sequence goes on along the minus strand of JBBPMH010000312.1, from coordinate 26,097 downwards.
CCAAGCATCTGCCATGGGTCTCTACCGCCACCGTAGCGTAGGATCTTGGTCTTATACTCTTCTCCCAATTCGCGATTTAGTGGCTCGTTTGAAAAAACGTTCCGCCAGATGCGCGATGCGATCGCGCGATCGAACAAATAGGAGTAGTACGTTGCCCCGTATCCGTATAAGTGACCGAACTGGGTCTGAAACGACGTGCCTGCCGCGTGAGGGATGAGGCCGCGAGTGTTGTGCAGGTCTGCCAGGGCAGCGGTTGAATCAAACCCTGGTTCGAGAACCGCGGAGGAGTGATACATCTGATCTAGTATAGAGAGCAAGATAGTGCCGTGCGTGTCAATAAACATACACGGATCTTGGTGATGGTTGCCAGTCTGACTTGAAATTGAAGAACCCTCGGCTTCGAAGAGGGAGAGCACTTTGGGCGAATTGAGAAAGCACTCCATGAGGATGGATGGCAACTCCACGAAATCGGTTGCGCAGCGGGTACCAGCAACGTTGTGGTACTCTGTGCGACCAATCATAGCTATGACGTCGTCATCAACGCCACTGATTATGGATATGCAGCAAGAACCACCTACAATGCATAGCGTGGCCCATTTCGTGAAATAGGGTCTGCACCTCGTGCCATTCTAGAAACGTGGGGCCGCGGGCGATCGTGGGGCGAGTGAATTCACACAAGAGGACGACCAAAGGAAGCTGGTACTCTCCATGCGTGCCGCGCAGCTTGTGCCGCTTGATGGCCTCAAAACTTCGTGAGGGAGCAAGAGACTCCTCGGTGCCATCGATTGTGAGATCATTGCCTTCGTCGTCGTCATCCGTCCGTCGAGAACAGCGGACCGTATAATGAGCTGCACCACATGACTTCCCGTTCCGAGCGAAAAGGTCGGCATATATCCATCCAATAACGCCAGAATCCTCATCTACTACTTCGAGTTTGTGGACGTCGGAATGCCAGACCTCACCAGAGGCCACCTCGGCCGGCCGCAGTGATATGCCATAGAGATGCTTGAAGAGCCGCGACAAACCCATGAAAACGCAGCCAAGAGAAAGAGGGGGTAATGGTACGGGAGGCTCGGGCGGTTCTGGCGGGCAATAGAAAGATCTATCCCAGGCTTGTATAATAGGAAGTGTCTGAGTATTGAGGTGTGATTGTTTCCGTAATCTGAGTGTATGCAAAGCACTGCGAGCATGGATAGCTGTCTGATCTAGGAAGGTGTCCAAAAATTGTTGGACGTTCTCTTGGATTGGTGAATAGATGTCAAGAAGTGCTACGAAGCATTCGCCAGGCATCGCTTACCCGGTGTTTTTGCCATCTTGTCGCTGAGAGTCATGCCCGCATAGCTATCCCATCCGACCAGTCGGGCAAGTTGGGCGCGTGCTTGCAGCAGTTGTTCTAGGCATTCTATTTGTCGTTGACTACTGGTATGTGCAGCCATATAGAGTTTTTGTCGTGGAAATTCGTCGGGAGCAGAAGTCATGATCATATATGCTTGGTGAGAACCAGGATATACAAGAAGACCCTTCTGAGTAGACCATGCCTGACGACGGAGCCTTGCACCCATTCCTTCGTCCTTTAGACCATCCAATTCCGACGGTTCGATGACGGCTGGAGGACGCAGAGTGGACGCCTGGGTGACGAACTCATGACCAAGGGTGAGGATTTCGGAGGACAATAAAACGAATCGTTCTCTCTGTGCGGGAGGCAGGTTGATAGCGGATTTCTCAAAGTCCCTCCAGAAGATCAAGGCTGTTTGCAAAGCCTCTTGACTGAGAGACTGAACGATTTCGGGGTCATGAAGAACCGTGCGCAGAATCTGTGACGGTATCAGGAGCGACCGGCAAGAGAAGACATCGACTCGCCTCGTAGAGACCAACATGAGTATTGAGTACATTCATGTACTCGCAGAGTTTCGCGTAGCTGTCATTGGCACACTGGACCCATTGAGGGTCAGGGTGCGCGTTTCGAAGAAGCTCTGCCAAGTCGATGACGCCACATAGCAGGTCGCTAAGCCTGTCGAGATTCTTGACCACCTTGAAGAGTTCGCACCGTGACTGGTTGGCACGTAGGATGCGCTCGGTCAATAGTTGCGCGCGTACAAGGGTAGACTCGGCCAAGGTTTTGAAGGCTGCGGGGGTAGCCAACTCCGGGTGCTGGAAGATACCTGAAACGGACAATGGTCGGGACTGTCTGCCGTTCTGAGGCTGATCGAAAAGAGAGACCAGTTCCGAGTCGTCCGATGAGGGAGGGATGACCGCCAGCGTGGACGCTCGGCGGCGGGGGGCGGGAGGGCGGGCACGAAAGGTGCGTGCTGGGCGGGATACTTTGCGCGAAACATGTCCAGCGATGCCTGCAAACATCGCGGTCTTGGGACTGGTCCGCTCCCAGGCGGAGACCTGGGCGCGCACTCGCACCAATTAGGGAAATCTCGTCATCAACAGTATGATAATTGCAGGGATCAGCTAGTGCGATACATAAATGAGGGCGACAATAAATGCAATGAGTAGACTATGTTGCTTCAGCGAAAGATGCGGGTGGTATGAAATATGTTTATGAACGGCCATCCTGGCACAAACGTCTCATCAATCAATCACCACCAGACTGCGGCGGATGCTCCGCGAACGAGGGCCGGGCTTCATCCACACGTCTATCCACATTCATCCCTCCATTGGCTTCCCGCCCCAAGGGTAGCCAACTGCCATTAGTGTTGTTGTGTCCATTTCCATTCGTGGTTGCCAGAATATTGTTACCGAGTACGGATGACCGAGCGGGTTTCGCAATGGGTTCCACCGCGTAATACCAAAATTTGCTTTTCTTCTTTCCGTTCACCTGTTCCATAGGGATTTCGTTGGGCTTTATTGCAGCGGCGCCTTCGTTCCTCACCCTGTGCTCGCTCTCTGAGGGTACCACCTCGGAGCTGGGCACACCCACAGAACCGGCACTTGTCGTGCTATCCTCCGTCCGCGCACGTTTTGGTGCACGCTCCAGTTGCGTGTCCTCCGAAGCTCCTAAGCGACTCGACCGTCTTTCCCCCCGCCATTCTTGCACAGCAAAATCAGGTGAGCCGCGTTTGCCTCTTGTGACTCTCGTAGACCTCCGCTGGGGAGGCGTGCCAGCTGCTCGGCGTCTACCCCGCATCTCCGGGCGAGAGTTAAGAAAATCATCGCAGTCGAAAGCATCATCGTCATCGTTCTCATCCTCAACTTTGTATTCGTCGGTGTCGTCCTTGCGGAATAAATTAGTAGTGAAATTGCCATGAACCTAGAACAATGGCCAACCTCGTCACTCTCCATATCATTGTACACGTAGTCTGGACGCCGTGTTTGACGTCGTGTCCGTGTTTCCCTGATCTCAGCTTGGGCCATGAGGATCTGCTTTTGCTCAAATTTTCGGCGGACCCTTTGCACGCGCTAGACACCAAGTCAGCGATCAAGTCGCACGTTTCTTCCACCTTCTATCCACGGTGTGGAAAGCAGGGACAACCTACCGCTAGTTCGGCACTTATAACATCGACCCGACCTTCAAGTGCTTCGATTAATGCCAGGTGAGCTTGCCCTATCTTACTCTTCTTGTCAGCTTGAGGAGCAGTCGCCTTGAGCGATTCAATGACTGCCAAGTACTCCTCGCGCGTGGAGGATATGGTCTGGAACGTCGCCGTGATCTTCCAAGGATTAGTCGATACATATATCCGCGGTGAATCTAAGATACATAGATCAGAGCGGAAGTCAGCGGGAATCCATGAAAGACGGCTAATGCCGGATATCAAAAAAGGGCCCTATAAATGCGACTTTACACCAAATACACGCAAATATGATGTGGGGCGAGGACGACGAAATGAAGGGCACACGGACCATCCGCAATCCAGTAGCGCTTTCTTGAACAGTCCTGCCCCAGAGGAACCAGCTGCAGCCTCTCTTGACTCTTGGCATCGGATGCGTCTGGTGGGGCGTTCACAGGGTCTTTTTTCTTATGCTTATGCTGTGTCACGCCCCAAGCGCGATCAATAGCGTTCTTTACCTCCCCCGAATGCGAGAGTTGTACATCCACAAGGAGGCGCAGGATTTTGAGCTGTTTCCGGTCCAATGTTACGCGTTTAGGGGTATTTGGCATTGTTACGAGAGCAAACCCACTTTCAGGGTCCAATCAGCAGCGAAAAAACCACCTTGCAAGTTCGCAAAGGGGTCCACGTTCGCTCCACGTTCATCGTCCCAGAACACAGTCCTCTCCGAGGTTTTGAAAGTATCAGAAAGGACGCTGGAGAGAGTTGACGATATTTGATCCACACTAGCAGAACCCGGAAACGTTCTCCATGGTCTGCAGACTACAAAGGCACACACACACACCTCAAGTTACGCGTTTGCGGACGAAGGTTTAGTATAAATTGTTGGAGTATCTTGGAAAGTACAGGGTCCGCCCCTGGCACCAGGAGGGCGTTTTCGAAACTGCCATCAGGTGAAGTCGAGAGTTGTGGCATGGACAACTCGAAGCACATTCAAGCGAATGAACACTCACTCCATCGGTGTATCTAACCCCTCGACCTTTGAGCGCAGGGCAGTGAACTTGCAAATAAATGAATACACATAGAGTGACTCCCATCTATCCGAGGGATGCTGAGCATCGGAGGGTGGGCAAATGTGACCTTTCTTCTCAGCCTGCTGTGCAGCCGACATGATGCAGTTGAGTGGAAGGTGAAGGAAAAGGGTCAAGAGAAGTCGCGGATTTATGAGCCGTTCCTCCGTAACTACTTATATCAAAAGCCAGCACAACAAATACTTGACAATACGTGACCCCTGGAGCTTTCCGAACATCCTACATGCCTTGTCCGATACATTGGGCGAGTACACCAATTCGCGAGAGCAGGATATACCACACCGCAACTTCCACAGCTCGGCACAATAGAGCATTGTGAAACCACGTCTCCCAGAGGCGAGGCACTTGACGCGATTGACGCGGGTTTTATCCTGGGCCGACCTGTGGAAATGCCGTGAGAGCCTGCACAGACCATAAATTCCACAAACGGACCTTTGGAATATCGTGGTGCTCGCTAAGCGATTCCAGTTTGGCATTAAATTCGTTAACGCGATCCTTGTGTGTTTTGTGCGCTATTCTGGCCACCTTTGCCGAAAGCTGCATATACGATTAATGGATGAGGAAAAACATCAGTCTGAAGCTCACTCTATGGCGCTGTGCTTCCTCAAACCGTCTCTCGGCATCTGTTTTTCTCTCGTTTCCGCTCGGGGGCGATGGAGAAGCACGGTTACTCCCAGGTGCAGAACCTGGAGCGGAACCAAGGCCCTCGCTCAATAAGAGCTCTTTGACCCGTTCGCGATCCCGCTCCTTTACGTCGTCCTGTTTCGATTTCGACTTCGATTTCTTCTTCCTGATGATCTGAGACGTCGTCACCAAGGATAGCCGGTGAGAGAGACGTACTTCTTGACAATGCCTCCGCCCGCGACACCTCCCTTGAGCTTCAGCGATCCTCCGGGACGGAAGTCGTAGTCGGCCATGAGAGAGCGAAGGCAAGAGGGTGTGCTGACGTAACATAGCCTTCTTCAGTGCTTCAAAACAAGCACGGACAAACAAGTCGTCCTAGTGAGCTTTGCCAGTACTTGAAGACTTCAGTCGGTATCGTTTCCATGACCCATTAGCTACCTCGAATGGCCATTTTATCCACACCACTCCAATATCTCACTTCAATACCCCCAGTCACACGCGGCTTTGCAGCTGCAACTATCGCCACCACTTCCTTGTACCTCTGGATCTGGTGGTCCACAGGATCCGTATACACACCATGGTTAACCCTTGTACCAGGCTCTAGTCTCTTCTATCCATGGACCTTTGCCACTTCCGCTTTGGTCGAAGTCAGCATTATCGAGGTGTGTTGCCTTCCATGGCCCTCCGTTTCCTATCCGTTTATATTTTGCAGCTCTTCGTGACAATGGCTATCATACCAGCCTCGTTGCGTTATTTCGAGCGGTTATGGGGCGCAGTGGAGACGTTGAAGTTTATTGTCGTCTGCGTCACGGTGCCAAATCTCATCGCGTTTGCTTTTAACTGGATCGAGTTCTTCGCCACAAGAAACGCGGACTTGTTCCTGTAAGAGATTACGATCACCTGGTTGATTATCCTCTTAGCCTCGTCAGGTATGGCATGCAGTACCACGGCCAGATGGCACTTTTCACCAGCGTATTGGTTGCGTTCACGCAGCTAATACCAGAACACCAGGTACAGATCCTCGGTTTTCTTAGAGTGCGCGTCAAGGTATGCGATATTTGTATTCCCGCACTTCGTCAATCTGTATCATTCTGCAGACACTACCAATGGCGCATTTGACCTTCTCCACTATCATGACGATCATTGGTTTTCAATGTCCATTTATCGTCATCCAGTTTGGCTGGTTGGTCTCGTGGATATATCTGCGATTCTATAAGCGCAGCACAGACATAAGCAATGGCACCAGTACCTATGGAGACAGGAGCGAAACATTTTCCCTCACGAGTTGGTTCCCACCTTTTCTTCAGTGAGCCTCGAAATTTCTCCAAGATCTTCATATGTTGATATATCCTCTGTAGCCCCGTTTTATCGGCCCTCGGAAATGCCGTCCACAAAATGGCAACCCGATTTTATTTGATTCCAACGTCTGTAGCTCACGATATCGAGTCTGGGTACAGCCAGCTTCCTGGTGGTGCCCGAGCAGAGGCTGAGCGGCGACGGTATGCGCACTGGCCGTCAAGGATTGGTGATATATCTGATTTAAATCTCAGCGCACTCGCTCTCAAGGCACTTGACCAACGGTTAGCTAACTCTGCCACCAACTCACCCAACCAAAATGGACCTTCAACTTCGCAATCTTCACGCACGTCACTCGCAACACCAGCACCACCTCCAGCCGACCGAAAGCCCAGTCCGGCTGAGATAGATACCGCAGAGACAGCAGGCAACGAAACCGAGGGAATATAGTGTATACCTGTCAGGAGCGTTGTTAAGTATCTGCGTAGGGCTACTTTCGCCATGTAGCACGGTAGTCGGTACTATCCCATGCATCCAAAAGCGAGTATTATGTAATGAAGTCTTCACCCGAATGACTCTTTATGGACGTGTCACCTTCAACGTTGCATGGATCGACGACCGTCAATGGTCTCGGTGACCTCCTTGGCGTCGTCCAGGACACCGCCGGGGTCCTTGCGGTCACCAGGTGCAGCATCCGCGCTTCTTAAACCTGCAACCAAATTACCACGAGCGATCTCACAACCCGGTAATCTTACCTCGAGCAAATCGCAGGACGACGTTGTGGACATTGAACCGGATGAGTTTTTTGCAAAATACACCATAGCCGAGGTCAAAGCGAGGCAAGCACAACTGAGGTACGGCGTGTCTGGTCAATGTTGGATCCGTTGAGCCAATCTGCGACTAGGGCTGATGCTGAGGCAAAGGAAGAAGACCTTCGGATCATGGTTGGGTGCGTGGAGATGCTTGCAATTAGTGTCCGTTCATTGACGGTACTTGGAAAGCGCAGGGAGCGATATCGCGACCTACTTCAAGCCTCTTCCTCAATCATATCCATTGCAACATCTGCGAAGCGCGTGCAGGATGCACTAAATGAAACTACAACCGCGATTCGGTCCCAAAAGGTGCCTAACGTTCAGAATCATGCCTTGCAAAGCGGAAAGGACGGTGGGTTGACGCAACCTTCTTCGTTGGCATGCCTTAACCGCCATTATCTAGATGCGCACTTGCAGATGTTACAGATACTTTCAGCACACATAAAACTACTTCTGGATGCGCCAGAGCATTTATGGCGGTTGATTGAGCGTGAGAAATACTTTCAAGCCGCTTGGTTGTTCCTCCTCGCGCGCGTCGTACATCGGGCCTTGGTTCGTGATGACGCCCGGGATGATGAGAGCTGGACACAACATGGTATTGATATACTGGTGGGCCGCTAGCTCGATTTACTAAACGTCCTCTGACAGGCCTTGTCACAGGAGCAATTCCCTCTGATTCAGCGACAGTGGGAGACCGTATCCCATTTCCGTACTCAGATCATACACAGGGCAACACTGTCTCTGCGGTTGTACGATAAAACATGCGAAGTTTGGTGCCTACTCCTTCCTGATTTGCACATTATGATGTCTTTCGTCTCAGGAAACATGTGCCACCCTTTTAACGCTTCATATTCTCGACTCTCGACCACTTAAGGAGACTTTGGCAATTTACCTTTCCCAACGGACGCGAACTTTGAATGCTCTACTTGCCCAAGGTCTCGATACCTCTGAACAACCCGGCAGTGGCGTGTCGATGACTGGTGGTCCCCCAGAAACTCAAGAGATCTCTGGGAGGGCAAAAAGGTCTCCTGCAAAGACTGTTGTGATTACTGTGAAGAATCTGACAAGAACGACCTTGGAGGCGATTTCACGCACACTTTACACCGCCCGCGCGGTCTTTGGTACCGCTAATTCGGCACGCTCTCTGGCTGCAAGTGTACTGGACAGCATACAGTCTGAACCCTCATCTACCTCCTCAGCCAACCTTCCTGCTGAGCTGCTATTAAATACTCAGGCAGTTCTAAACTCACTTCCCTCGTCTACATACGTTTCTCTCCTACCCGCGAGCATCCGAGCATACCGGCCCTTTGTTGACCTGACATCCGTTTCATCCTCACTCCCGCAGGAAACGTTGCGTAATAAACTGGGTAGTTGGTTTGATCAAACCTCAGGAAATCTGCGGGGGGCATTCGACAAGTGGCTTGCCTCACTCGATGTTGTGAGTGCCGTTTGGAAGGTTCGATCATCACTGCGGAAGTGGTTGGTACATTCGGGCCTCGAGGCACCTGAAATGGTCAACCTTACCGAGCTCTTGGATGCAGCATCTAGCGCACGGATCACGGTCATTTGGAAGGCAGTACTCGCGCGTGCGGAGAAAGAGTTCTTGAGGGAAGTTGAGTCTCTAGAATCCGACAACGAGGGTGCGAAGACCGTCTAGAACTCGTAAATAGCTCGATACTCATGGCACCCAGACATCTTCTCGCCCCTCTGCAGCCTGTACCGTTCCCTACCGATCACTCAGCCTCTGCCCGGAACCGGATCTTCGTCCTTTGAAGCTAGCTTTCACACGTACAGGACGACATTAACGCAGCGGCTCGAGGGGAGGGCTCCACAACTACACAAAGCCTTGCGAACCCTGGAAGACACAGCTGCTTCGTTGCAGAAGGATCTGTCCGGAATGTCTGCGGATGGTGAAAGCAGCCAGTACGTCGCGATGATTGTGATTCTACTATAGTTCTCATGTTTCCTTTGCTTCAGGAAGCTGGTCGTTGACCTTACCGGAGCGTACCATCCAGAGGCGCATGCCCTGTGTGCCAGGGTGGCATCCACGCTCCAAGTTTCTTCTGAGGAACTCATAGCTAGTCCTGGCAAGTTAGATGTTTTCTGCCATGTTTTAATCTAAATTCCTCCCAAAGACATCGATACGAAGATCAGCAGACTCATTTTCTACGCTCACATAGCGAAAGAGCTCTCCACTTCACCTTTCGTTTCTCATATTGGGTGCGATCCGGGTGTGGTAACCAGTAAGTTGCTGACATACGTCTGCCCTGGAAAGTATTCACGTCGTGTTCTCGAGACTTCCGAGAGGAAATGAACGCACTGTCTGAACGGATCATGTCACGCTGGGAGGAACATGTCGTGTCCAAGCTGGTATCGTGTTATGCCCACAACACAACGATATGGCAGACACACACACTCTCTGGTACGCTAGTTGTATGCTGTTAATACCTAGTACATATGCTAATTCTAGTAGGATCCATGTGTATGCAGCCGTCTCCGCCGATGATGGAATGTCTATATTTGCTCTCTTCTTCCATACACAACCTGGGGATGAGTCATCACCAGTCATGTCTGATGACCATCCCGCAAAGGATGATCGCTAAGTTTTCTGCCGCATTCGTCCGGAGTATCGATGGCGGAGACCCTCTGGCCATGCCTCAAGTACTGTATGACCTTTTGTTCCTTCGTCACCTTGGTTCCAAGTGGAAAGACGCAGATGTGACATCGTTGGAACCCGCAATCGACCGATTCCGATCACGCGTATGTCTCGCTCATCTTGTGCTGTGTGACAGGAATGGTCTGCTGACATCCTAGCGCTGTAGTTGACTGATCCTGCTGGATATGACCCGGCCCGCAGTGCGTCGGAATGGTTGTCGAGGACACAGATGCTTATATCGGGTCTCTTACCACCTGTCCCTGAGACAGCTGAGGTGACGCCGAGGGAAAATGGGGACAAAATAGCTGGGGTACTGACCTACGGTGTACCGGATTCGCAGTTTGTTCCAGCTGTCGAACTCGCACCGCCGTCATCCCGGTTTCCCCTTTTACTTGTGGATACTCGTTGATTGATGAAGAGGAGCAGATTGATCCTGTGCGGCGTATGTTCCCTTGCCGCGTCTTCTGTTTATCTTGCTTCGCGCTATCATTCATTTATCTAAACTTGAAACGAATGCACGTTCTTGCGGTTGTAAGGCGGCTGTCTGCTCATTTCCGATCAATATGGTTATTATCACTCTTGGATCTGAGGATCTGCGTGGCGACCCGGTGAGTTGATACCAGGCGATGGGTTATATATCCTATCACGGTCGTTCTCCTTGGGCCTCTTGTGCGGGCCCATCCGGGACTTGACTGGTGCTCTCCATGATGACACGTCCCCACAAGGTGTTATAACGTACCAGGTTCGTCGCTCCTTCTCCCTTGTCGATCACATATATATGTATGCTCGGTCTACCGCTTCGATCCGCCACTCTTGCCTTCCAGATCCACCGCCCCTGGAAGATAATGCCGGGTACGCACTTGAACGTTTGAACCATCCTAGCTATACAACACTCACTACAGCCCGGAGTAGACAGCCTGTATCCACCCGATCTCCAGCACCTGGCCTCTGTGTACCTTGCCCTGCTCATTAGTGGGGGGCAGATTGGGCTCCCAATTGTAGTTCTGACTGCTTCAGTGTACAAGAAGGTTACCTGGCATCCGACCATCATCAATTTTTGCGTTACCTGGATTGTGTACTCAATCATATACTGTCTGTAGTAAGTGACGAGACTACTGGTGCATGCGACACGACTCATCGCCAGGATAGCCTATATGCCGGGGCTGGTAAGAACAATCGACACCTCAAAATGTGTAGGGTGCAGGCTAGCATGATCAGCGGAGCAGCTCCGATGTATGTTGGTCTCTTTGTGACTGCAGAAACCATGTAAGCCGACCGGCACCAGGGCAGTTATCGCCGGACTAGCGATCGTCCTCCATGTGAGAGCCCAGTCAATCGTCCCTGCAGGCTCCTGATGTTATTTTGCAGGCGTGGACAACGTTGCAGCGTGTGCAGTGTCCCGTCCTTAGCCGTATTCCTCGGATCCTGCATTTACTCCTGGTATTTTGGGGTCCGTATGGGAGCTTCCTATCATGGTTCTCATGCCTCGTGCTAGGTGTTCGGCACGCCTTACCTGGTTTTCGTCATATTTTCGATAGGTGCTGGGACTGTGAGCATTAGCTTTACATATTTGGACAGACTTAATTAAACCTTGACCTAGCTTGTCGTGTTACAGCCCCAGTCAGTGCATTCAAACGGGCTATATTGCATCATTCAAACCAGTTGCCCGTCAGTTGACCCGCGGTGTATGTATCCATGTTTCCATCTTGACTCTGCCATTACGTCCAGGGCCATCGTTGTTCCGTCATTCTGCGCCGCAGTGATGGTCATAATTCTTGCTTTGGAAGGTATGTTCCTGCCATAGCATCTCTATTCTTCTCTTCACGGATCACCCAAGCCGTCATGACAGTCAAATACTACCGTCAATGGAAGACCATCAAAACGTCCTTCCCACTCGCTGTCCGGACTCCGTCCCGTTCACTCTGTTTTCGCGTTGGCCTCCTTGGACTTTATTCATGCGTCACCCTTACGTGAGTTTATCTTACCTCGGGGGCCTGCCCCTAACAAACAGAATCAAGCTCTGCGATACTTTTCTTGAGCGACCTGCAAACAGAAGTAACATATATGCTGCCAGCTGCTCGTGAGATCCGTTCATCATTGCCCCACTCGCCCCACTCATTTCAATTCCAGTTCCACTTGGCGCGTTCATCGTCTTTGGCTTCCGAGAGGCACGTTGTCCCTTCAGTAGAAGGTTCATATTCTTCTTACTATCTCGGCGCAGGGCACAACATGTTTGTGGGCTACCATTTTACGCAGGCGAGAGCACTCAAACTCACCATTTGAATTGGAGGTGCCAAGCGCCAGAGACGCTTCAAGGTCCGATTCCACGCTGGCACCAACTGGACTCTCTGATGAAACACCAAGAGAACCCTGCCCAGTGGTATGAAGAGACCCACTCCTTTACTCACGAAACAAGGCATGCACCTTTTGTAACGCTCATGGACCCATATAACAGACAATGAGCGAAACTGTACCACCAAGGTCAGGTCAGGACTTGGTAACAGCGATCGTCATTAATGTAAGGAAGGAATGAAACACAAAGGACCGCAGATTCAAAGGCAGGAGGCAGGACAGACGGGATGAAGGAGACAGACTATGCACCACCACTACCGCCGCGAAGTCAATATGCTATTAGGTACAAATATTGGTAGGGTACGCACACAAGTATGTTATTTCTGAGAGTAGCGATTCAGACCGGCACTAGGCATAAAGATCTCCGGTACTTACATTGGGATATGGATGAGTTTGACAAAGTAACCAATAAATCCCATGACAGCAAAGCCAATTGCGACTGCTCTGCAAATCTGGGTAAACTCTGAGAGGAATACTTGGATGAGTGGCTCGGGGAGTGAAGTGAGACCGAATACCCTTTTGCGAAGGCTTTGTGCAGCGAGTCAGGAACTACGCAGCCAGTGAGCGACGATTTTCTGCAAGGCCCAAGGAATATAACAGACCTGATTTCCATCCTTGACGAATTGCTGAGGAACATCTAAGAACTCCTTGAGTTTTTCGGACATAATGATGTTTGAGGTTGAAGGAAACGTTGATTGTAGCAGCAAAACGTGTCCACTTGAGTTCGTCATTTCCCACGAACTTCGCTCTTTCCTAATTATCCATCAAGCACTTAAGGTATCGCCCTCGTTGGAGCAGTTGCATGCTTTTTCCGCTAAGGACTTTACTAGGGAATCACAGGACGTGTAAGCGACTTCCGGGCGCATGAATGTCCGCTAGTCGTGCTGCCTCTCAACTAGAACGGATTGCCATCAGCGTTCGCCGTTCAGTCAGTTGTCGCGCCTCCAAGGAGCGGATTGCAGTCACTCCAGGCATCAGGAGGTGGCTAACAACAACCCATACGAGATACATACATCACTCTGCCACCCCCGCAAGTCTTTCTGGTGATGTACCACGAACTCCATCGAACAAGTTGACCGTGATCCATTCTCACCTCAATCAAGTGCTCAACTCTCTCCCGGAGGGCCTCCCCGACAAAGTTGCATTGCCAGCGAATGAGGTTATGCATGTTCTCCGCACACTTGCTACCTCTGCTAGGCAGCAGGATTTGGCCTTGATCGAGAATATACTTGACCAGTTAATGCCTCTGTGCGGTCTCTCTGTCGATGCAGACGTTCACAGCCACATCCTGCAAGGGTTGATGAAGAATGGGAACGTCCAGACCCTCCTTAACTGGCTCAGCCAAATGCACGAAAAGCCGGGAAACGTCCGACCCTTCCTCGAGCATTGGCATGCATTTCTCAACCACTGCGCGGACGATGGTCAACCCAAAATGATACGGCATGCCATGTCGAAAATGGCTCACTCGGGACGAAAACCCAACAACGACACCTTCAAGATATTCTTCAGGGCGTTGTTCAACTCGGGTGCCTCCGTCAGCGAGTTCTACAGTGCTTTCGATCGAATAGAGAACTATTCCTTTCGCTACGACGAAAGCCTCGCGGAGATGCTCTTCTATGGCTTTACGAAGCTCAACGAGCCCCAACAGGCTGTTGAAGTGAAGGAGGAGTTCCGGAGGCGATTCAGCAAACGCGTCGTCAAGACGAATGCCATCCAGGCGGAATGGGACGAGAGTCTAGAGAGTGAGGTTGAAAAGTGTGGCGTCGCATCAGCAGTCAGGCTATGCGAGGATTTCCGCAAGGAAGGGTACAAGGTTACACCGCATACCCTTACCATAATGTTGCGTTACAGCCACCAGGTCACCGATCTGGAGTACGTGGAAGAGGCCTTGCAGATGAAAGCTGGTCCCTTGCAGTGGTCGATTCTGGTTGGCAATGCTGTTCAGGCAGATGACCTTACCGGTGCTCATTCAATCTATCGTCAATTCAGGTTGCGCGGTTTGACCCCAGATGCCCCCCTTACCCAACCTCTGGTTGCTGCTTTTTGCGATTCTGCCTTTCGGAGCCGCGACGATAGACCGATAGACCGGGCACTGGAGCTTTATCGAGAGCTTTCCCATGTTAATCCACCGTCGTCTGCCAACGTCACCACAACACGACAGTTTGGTCGTCAGCGTTCACCCGGGCCCGACGCTTACATGTACGGGACTCTCCTCCGTGCTATGGCAAACTCGGTTAACGTGCAAAAGTATTCCCAACTCGCCGTAGACCTTCTTGCGGATATGGAAGCAAGAGAGATCAAGCCCGACGGTCATGTCGCTATCGCTTCCCTTATCGTCATGGCTATGCGCACTTCATCCAGTTACGACGACGCTCTCAAGGCGTACAGGAGAGTGATAGGAAATGAAAACCCAAAGAACGTCGGCGTGAAGGGGTACCGATGGATCCTCTATGCCCTGTCCCGCCTCTCTTTTGGTCACGAACTTGCCTTGGCGCCCATCTGGCACTACTTTGAGATCGTCAAAGACATGCGTCGATCAGGGGTCGAGATCACCCCGTACGTCTACGCATCCCTGCTCAGACGACTCGCCAAGCTCGCGGAGGGCGCCCCCGAAGAAGATACCTTCAAACTGGCAGCATCCGTCCGCAGAGTACATGACCATCTCACCCTTGACCCGTCCATCACTCCCGATACCCTGCTCTGGAATCAGCTGATGGACGCATACCAGCGCGTCGGCCTCTTTGCCGAGGCATATAGAGTCTGGGAGGTGCTCCTCATCAGCGAGATGTACGACCATGCGAGCGTCTCGATCATCTTGGATGCTTGCGGTTACGCCAATACATGGCCACTTGCAGAACAAGTAATCAAGAAGCTCTCCGAACGATCCTTCCTCCTTAACCAGGGCAATTGGAATGCGTATGTGGAGTGCATGTGTCGGAATGGGATGTTGAATGATGCTGTCAAGATGGTATGTTTGGAGATGGGGAAGAATCAAAAGGACGTCAAGCCGAACGCGGGGACTGCTCAGGTACTCTTGACGTTTGCGACGAGGACAAACCAGCAAGACGAGGTTGCCATGCGCCTACGACGATATCTTCCCGAGCTGTGGGAGGATCTACCTGCTGATCTCGGAGGCTTTGTTGTCAAGCCAGGAAAGACGTAGAAAGGATAGACACCAAGCAGAACAATCACTAATCATCTAAATGTCATCAAATTGGTTGGTGGTGGAAAGTACAATGCAAGGGGCGTGTGGTTGAACATGACGCGTATGATGACTAGTTCTAAGGAGCAAACCCATTATATAACGAAAAGACATCGTCCAGGATGGCGTTTAAAAAGAGAATAAATATACTTATAATGATGCCAATTCTTCCACTGAGGGGCAGTCGCACTGTGAAAAGCGTTGAATCAGTGACAAAAATCCGACGGCATCAGTGCCCTCGGACTCACGATCAGGTTGAGGTCACCGAAGGCTACAAATATCGGGGTCAGCTGAAACAACAACGGAGTGCATGTACTAGGTACACCCACCATCATCAATACGAGATACCGTGGGCCAGAATTTCTTCTCTCGCAGCCAGGGGACAGGGTAAGCAGCTTCCTCTCGAGAGTATGGGCTGTGGGATGTTGTCATATCGTCAATCATGGTCAAGGGACAAAGACGTACCGATTCCACTCCTTGTCGGACAGAACGATGGCGGAAAGTGGATGAGGAGCGTTGCTAAGCAGGTTGTTGCCCTTAGGCTGCTTGCCTGAGATAATATCATCGACCTCCTTGCGGATTTGAATCATGGCGTCACAAAATCTGGACAAAATGGGGAAGACGATGACTCATGAATATAACCTCCAGGTTGATACAACCGACCTATCCATTTCCTCAAGAGGCTCCGACTCAGTAGGTTCAATGAGCATACACGTTGAAATAGGCCACGAGCAAGTTGGTGGGTGGAATCCATAATCCTTTCGTGAATATATGGTTCAGCTTCACCATTGTAATCAACAGATCAGATTCACTTACCTGCAGCCTCTTCGCGAAATCCATAACCTTCAAACCAGCAAGCTTGTCAAACTCTGCAAGATCAATCAATAACTCATGTGCAACACGGTCGTTGACGTTCTTGAACCGGATGGTATAGTGTTCTGCAAGTCTTTGGGCCATGTAGTTTGCGCTCAGGAGTGCAACGTTGCTTGATCGGGACAAACCATTACCGCCCAGCATCTTGATGTAGGCCCAGGAAATCAAAAGGATGGAAGCACTGCCAAAGGGCCCGGCGGAGACCGCGCCTATCGCCTTGTCTCCACCAGTCTGGACGAGCGGATGGGAGGGCAAGAATGGGGCGAGATGCTCAGCAACGCAGATGGGGCTAAAAAGTGCGGATGAGAGACATCGAGTACTGGTCTAGGTGTTTTCACTCACCCGACTCCAGGTCCTCCACCACCATGGGGACTGATGAAATGGTTAGACTCGCCTCTGCGAAAATGATGATACACGCCTACATCGCAAAAGTTTTGTGAAGGTTGAGATGGCACACGTCCCCGCCGCAAACGGCGGGGTTCGTCAAGCCAACCTGAGCATTTAAGTTCGCACCATCCAAGTACACCTGTCCACCATTTTCGTGGATAATTTTGCATGCGTCTACTACCCCGTCCTCGAACACACCAAATGTCGAAGGGTACGTGATCTGAAGGCCTCCAAATTAGGCAGCCAGTGAGTGTGGGAAAACGGGACCTACCATGAAAGCAGCCAAGTTGTCCTTGTGCTTCTCAGCTTTGGCCTTGAGATCGGTAAGATCAAGGTTACCATCCCCGTGCGTTTTGACAGGAACAACTTTCAGTCCAGCCATGGTAGCGGACTATAATAATAATGTAAGCTTGATAATGCCACTTGCACAGGGGTCCAACGTACGGCCGGGTTGGTACCATGAGCGCTCAAAGGAATCAAGCACACATCACGGTGGTCCTCACCACGCGACTCGTGGTATGCGCGGATAACGGTTAAACCAGCGTACTCGCCTGCAGCGCCTGAGTTAGGTTGTACGGAGCACGAGTGGAATCCAGTGATCTTGCAAAGGTCTGCCTCGAGTTCCTATGTCCCTATCAGTCTTACATCCAACGGGTCACGGATTCGAGAATACCTTGATGATCCGCTTATACCCTCCTACCTGGTCAACTGGTACGAATGGGTGCACGCCACCAAATTCGGGCCAGGTCATAGGGATCATGCTAGAGGTACTGTTTAGTTTCATGGTACAGCTGCCCAGGGGCATCATGGCATGGACAAGTGACAGGTCCTTGGATGCAAGATGGAAGATGTACCGGAGCATCTCAGTCTCAGAATGGTGCGAATTAAACACGGGATGGTGAAGGAACTCGGAGGTACGGACAAGCGACGAAGGAATGGCAACGGCGGTTTCAGGAATGCTGGTAAGAACCCCCGTAGGTCCCGAGGCAGCCGTAGTAAATATGCTGACCAGTGTTTCGAGGTCCTCGTATGTGACGGACTCGTCAAGAGTGACACCGACACTCGAACTGTCCACCCTCCGAAGATTGATGAACTTGAGAGCAGCTGCGGCATGGACAACCTCTGCATTCTTGCAGATGGGAGATACGTCAATCGTCAACGTGTCAAAGTAGGCATCATTGACAACTCTGAACCCGAGACGCTCGAGGCTAGCGCGGAGAAGTTGGGTGAATAGGTGGATTTTTTTTGCAATTCGCGTCAGACCGACTGGACCGTGGTAGACCGCATACATGGCAGCCATGTTCGCAAGCAGGACCTGGCTGGTGCAAATATTGCTGGTCGCCTTCTCTCGACGTATGTGTTGTTCCCGGGCTAAATATAGACGTGAGGCGCCAATCAATGCGGAATGGAAGCCACTGACTCTGCAAAGCTAGCCTATATGCTGGGTTACCCATCGTATCCTTGCTCCGGCCTATTAACCGACCGGGCATCTTCCTCTTCAGATTCTCCGTGACGGCAAAGAAGGCGCCATGGGGACCTCCGTAGCCTGCCGGAACACCGAAGCGCGCCGAATTGCCCAAGACGATGTCTGCACCCCATTCGCCAGGTGGGGTAAGCAGGGTCAAGGCCAGAAGGTCGGTGGCGCAAACGACAAGTGCGCCACTGGCGTGAACCTGGCTAACGAGTTCCCGATAGTTGGAAATCTGGCCATTGACATCGGGGTACTGAAGCAGGACACCGGCGAGGTCGGCGCGTATCTCTGGGTCCTTGAGGACTGTACCGACATCCCCGACGAGGAGACGAATACCAAAGCCCTCGGCACGGGTGCGAAGAACGGTGATGGTCTGTGGAAGAAGGGCGTTATCGACTACAAAAGACTTGCGCTTCTGACCGCAATGAACGTAAGCCATGACCATGGCTTCGGCTGCGGCAGTTGCCTCGTCTAGCAGGGACGCATTTGCAATATCCATGGCTGTGAGTGACATGATCATAGTCTGATAGTTGACAAGGGACTCGAGACGGCCTATTGGCAAAATCAGACTGGAAAAGGGAAGCGTGTTGCAGGATCTGACCCTGGGCTATCTCTGGCTGGTAGGGAGTGTACGGAGTGTACCAAGCAGGGTTTTCCATGATCTTTGACCGGCTCAGGCGACGCGGAGACGATGGAGCGTGGAAAACTCACGTTTCGGAGGATGACAGGAGGAACGACGGCATTGTGGTAACCCATGCCGATGTAGCTCTTGAACTGGCTGTTCTGCTTCCCGAGGGCCATTGCGCGGGCCCGAAGCTCAGACTCGCTGAGCGCAGGCATGGAGGTATCGCTGATAGTGGTGGCTGGCACACGGATGGCTGTGGGGACAGTGGCGGACAAGAAGGCGTCAAGAGAATCGTAACCAAGTTGGGTGAGCATGAAGGAGGTCTCATGGTCGTCTGGACCGATGTGCCTGACGGCGAACGTGTCAAGGGGGTCGAAAAGCGAGGGGGACTTGGCGGTCACGAGACACCGCGCATGGAGCGGGGTGCGCTTCGGGACGGCGGCGAGGAAGGCGAGTCTGAGGGCAGATGCGGAACGCAGGGCTGCCATGGGCAGGAATGGAAGTGGGAGGAAGACAAGGGAGGGCCCGGGCGAGAGGTAAGATATAGGTGGGTGATATTCACCGAGCCAGGTCCGACACCGAGTCGATTACGCTTTCACCCTGGGGGTCGTGTGGAATCTGCGAATCACATTGGGATAGAATAACGCAAGCGCGTCCATCGCTTGGCGCGCCATGCGCCATGTTGGCAGTCCGTCGCCGTCGTCGTCGTCGTCGATGGGGACGAAGGACGCGCAGGAGCCTGAAAGGGTAGATCCATGCTCGGGGTCGACGTAGCCATATCATCGAGATGAAAAAAATATTTTACTTGTCCCACGCTTCCTTTTATGGGCATCAAGTCTGCTGCCACGCGAGCTGCACTGATCAGCGTTTACTTTATTCAAGCTGTACAGTCTGAACGAGGCAGGCAGCCGAGTAGCCAGCTCTCCATGACCAACGCCGTCCCGAGCTCGAGCTGCTCTGCGGGATGCATTTGGTGGGGGAGCGTGCCAAATGAGGCCACCACACGGAAGCGGAGAGCCGCGATAAACCCAACCCCCGATCCCAAATACTGCAACCTCATCCACACGCTCGCATCTGTCAAGCAGCAGAAACAACGTAATGTTTTAACAACGCTTTTCTATGATTCCTGAGCGCTGATTGGTTGGCTACATATCAAAAGAAGGAAATTACCTGATGAAAGCCAAATATGGTCACCGGGCCCGGCGAGTGAGCTGACTTGCCAAGGTCCCGACCATTTTTGAAAGACAGATGAGTCCAGTAAGTATATCTCGCCTACCTCAGGGCATTAGTGCGAGCCCGTCGGCGCAGCCGTAGCGAATAAACCCGATCACGTCCTCTCCCCGGTTCCTATCCCCTCACAGGGTCAACGGTGTCCATGACCTGTTTTTATCCATCCTACTCACTGTGGGTCCTCCTCATGTCGCCCCTGCACGCCGTGCACACCGTCCCCATCCACCAGTCTAGTAACAACCCGCAGTGATTCCTTGGCCGTTTGCACGTTGCTCTCCGCTATCTGCCCTTCATAGTACGATATCACAGACAACACATGCCTGAGCGACCTTGACGCAGACTCTGACCGGAGCGACGTCCTCCGCTCTGTAGGCGCTGGCAGGGCCAAGGAGTCCAGAATTGCCGTCTGTTTCCGAAAAACGTCTGAGGATCGAACGAGCTCATACTAGCTTTGGATCTATCAGCGAACTTCCCGAGACAGGCGGGTGACATACGATGAATACGTGAATGTCTCCTGGGGTCCGCAAAAAAACTTCCGCTTTTGATACGGCAAAATCCACCAATCGAAGCGTCTCGGGTCGTATTCAGTTTTGGGCTGATTCAATCGCTCTCGTCACCCACTTCTTGTATGAGATTTTTGACACTGCCCGTCGTGGTCAAATGGCCCAGCTTGTTGGCTAGGAATCCGACCATCGCAATAATCGCTTTCCAAAGCTCCACCCACTCGTAGTCTGCAGCTCGCCCACTATTGAGATGTTATCCACTCAACAGGGAATAACACCTACCTATCCGCACTCGCACCTTTTGCAGATACCAAATTACACGGTAACACGTCCAGATACACGTCCTAGCCCAATATCAGACGCTATAGTGCCTCGTTGGGAACCACCCACGTATAAGTGCGCACTTCGAGGCGTCTATGGAGATTGTGCTGAAGCCACAGTACGCAGCAATCGAGCAATGCGCACACTGGTGGACGTGTCGATGCCGGTGTAGGTAACAACGGCAGTCGCTACATCCAGCAGCACATACTAAACAAACCCGGACAGTCATTTAAAGAACGACACACCTGACGGCAGAGCCTGATGGCTTGCACTGACTGTTCACAAAATACATCCATCACTCTTGGGTTCTCTGCCATGACCAACAGCGTATTCATCGCGAGATTCGCGTACGCTATCGCGCGTGGCGAGGCAGATGACGTCCCGTGCGTCAGTAGATACGAGGATAATGATAACACAGTATATGATAGAGGTGGGATTTTGGACGCAGTTGTACCTCCGTCGTCACTGCGTGTTGTATCCGTGAACACTTGGGTGAAGAGTGGGTTGAAAAAGGTAAATTCAAAAAGCGGAAGAAGGGAGACACTGGCTTCAATGGGCCTGCGAGTCGTGTTCGTCATCCAGAGTGGAGGTACAAAGAAAGTACGCGCTCACTGGTTTTTGAACAATTCTCGCGGCAGACCCAGAGGTTGCGAGGACAACGCACGATCGGGTCTCAGAGACATGATCAACGTCCCCACCGTCTTTGCGAACGTTGGTATCGAATCGTCCACAATATCTTGGTATGCCCTGAAAAAGGTCCGTAACGAGTAACTTCAGCTTCCGTTCTGCCTTGAAAAACACGCCTGGTGCATACTTGACAGCAGCATCACATGCGAAATTCGCAGCCCAGCATATCTTTCTCATCAACTCAATGTCGTCGGTGCCCCGGATGTGTTGAAGGTACAAATTGAGCTTTGCAGCATCAGACCTATGAAAATTGGCCAGAAGGGAAAGTAAGAGGGTCGCTTCAAACGTATAGCGTTCCGTCTCGGGCGATTTGACGAGCTGCGGAACAGATCAATGCATTGCGAAAGGGATGTATAATCATCAACGTGCATTTACTAAGGAAGGGAAGAGGTCTCTGCGGTGAAGGTATGCGCTGAGGCTTAGCTGGTTGACGCTGCTCGTGTATACAATGGCCAGCTGAAGAACTTGATGCCGCATGCTAGCTTCCGTATGTTATCAGCATTACGACGCGAACTAGATGTCAAACCCCGGCGCACCGGGAGCCTTGTCGTCCCCAAGGATTCGCGCAATCATGTCGACGAACCCCTACAAGAACACCGTCAGTCGACGTCCGAATCGCTTATATATAGCTAGTCGCAACTTACCATAAATACCTTGTCGCTCTCGTTGATTTCACCAGCAAAAAGAACCATGACCTCCCATCCTGCTAGGTCCTTTGCTAGTACGCACCGCAGCACGATGGATAACGTCTCGATCGCCCGCAGCCGAACGATCACATCCTCCTCGCTCCCAGCTGCAAATCTGACGCATGTTGCGAACAACGAGCTCAGAACCGACTACTAACCGGACGGCATCCATCGTAGCTAGTCAGCATGTGCAACCGCAATCACGCAACAGGAGGGGGGCAAACCTTGTGTGTGTGTAGACATTCGTCCTTTGGTATGGCAGTCAGGAACTTGCTCAGAAAGTTACGGTCGAGATCGAGTGCGAAGAAGTCTCGCCAGAGTTGGCGTTCCGTATGATTGGGTGATATTTGAGCACCAAGACCCTGGATTCAAGTCAGAGCTACTAAAATTTGTTATTCGTTGCAAAGAGGCTTGCCTGGAAAATCTTATTCACGGTCGTAGAATATCTTGAGCTTGGTTCCGATGATTCCCGCGAGGTATTCATGAAGGAGATGTTGGTGTTTGATGACGAACACTACATAGTGCGACTTAGCTGTAAGTTTCTCGTTATACTTGATCCTGATGCAGTCTCACCCGTCTGTAAGTACCTCACCGCAAAAGCATCCTCAACCTCCTCAACATCACCCACAGCATCCCCGTCTCGCAGAGCTCCTCGGCAAATATCCAAAGTCTGCTGGCGCGCTCTTCCAGACGTTCAACGACGTCACGCTAGGTGTGTCTTTCTCTCGCAACCCAATTGGATACTCTGAAACAACAACACACAGCACAGAGGTGGACAGACATCCAAGTCCTCGAACTTCCAAAATGTGGACGCGGCGCGATCAAGGGGCTTCGGCCATCCCTCGTGTGTAGTATCTTCATTGCGAAAGGCTGTTCATAACGATTGATCGAACAAACCCTTCCATCTCATCGCCCTCCGCTGGCGACAGACTGAGGGCGAGCCACCGTCGATATGTGTCGTTGTACCATGCGGACTCGCGGAATCCCTTAGCACATCATGGCACGTCCGGACATCTCTCCCGCGTGGCTTACCTCCAACTTGACTCTCGCAGGATTCGTGACGCGTTCGATGCACTAGGTGACCGACTCCCGGACGCGCCAGAAACAATCTTCGTAGCGATCT
Organism: Pulveroboletus ravenelii; assembly: GCA_038090235.1. Classification (NCBI taxonomy): domain Eukaryota; kingdom Fungi; phylum Basidiomycota; class Agaricomycetes; order Boletales; family Boletaceae; genus Pulveroboletus; species Pulveroboletus ravenelii. The sequence continues at coordinate 2,661 of JBBPMH010000312.1, read as the reverse complement.
GTTCCGAAGACTCGTCGATCGTGTATTATAGGATCAGCAAGGGCATAATTAAACCTCGAATTTGAAAGGTCGCAGTTCGAATGTGGCCTCCAAACCATAGCAATCCGTGGCTCGCCGCGGTTGGTAGCGAGCTGTGTAGTACCGCCGAAATGATGATGGGACACCAATTGGACACTCCATGGTTGCGTTTCCCGAAGAACGCCTAGAAAAAAACGTCGGGGTAATGTGGGTTTTTGTGCTAGCACTCCGACAGCAAATATTTGTTACTGCAGCAATCCATCGAATCCTGCGTCGACCATCTCTGCAATCCAGCTAGCAAGCGTTTCGTCTTTCATCCTAACACCTTCCATCATCCTCCTAATGCCTACGAATGCCCTGCGACCTCTCCTCTCCCCCTCCACCTCACCCACATAGTCCTGACTCATGACCTCTCCATCATCCTCTTCCACCATTCCAGGGAATCCAAACCGCTCGCCATCTGGTCGGGGTGCTAGGTCGGTTGCTACAAATGAGGTGTGAAATAGAATGCGGATTATAAGCAGAGCTGTAAGAGAACTGGATGGAGGGTCAACCACTGGACGAGGGAACTTGACTGATGTAGAGCGTGGCGGTGGCGGCGGGCGCGAAGTTGGATTCACTAGTGGGTAGGTGTCTTCTGCGGTGACTGTGATGTTGTCGTCTTGCGATGGATGTTTGGCGGGAGGCTGCGAGCTTGGCATGTGGGTGAGGACATGTAGTCTCAGGTACGCTTTTGGCATTCGCGTAGCAGCACAATTGGACCAGAGACAAGGCGGATGACTTGCTTCAAGATCGCTGACGTGTCCAATCAGGTGATCGTACAATTCACCAATACTTGAAGGGGTTGCGCTGCATTGGGATCGATCCCACTGACATTTGAATCGTTGACTTGCTTGTGTTTCCTTCCCCCGACTAACTCCACGGACAACAAATCGTTGCGGCGGACCGGGAAGCACCATAGCCTGGGCTTGCGGGAACACAACATTGACATTTTTGATCACATCTGATGCCACGAGAACCGGGAAATGCTCGACGTGAGGGGTAAATGCGTCTTTGTAAAGGTTCCAAAAGTCAACTTGCGTGAGTTCACTGTCTGGCTCTGCAACAAACATAGTTTTCATCCTGGCACGCGAAGTGAGCAGAATGTACGGGGCACAAGCAAGGGGAACACACCATTCATAACATCGCGTTGGCTCTGGTATGGGCAGCAGTCGTTCCAACTCTTCGTTCGTCAAATCGCGATCTAGTGTAGCAAAGGTCGCGGTGGCAGACACCGTGCGGACCGGGCCCGTGATATCCACAGAGACTTCCTCTTCCACCTGCTCTGTGAGTAGAAGGCTGACGAGAACCCTCAAAGTACTCGGCATAGATGGATGGAGGAGGAATGCCTTTGCCATCGGTGGATGTGAAAGGTGTGCATACAGGTAGCTCAAAGAGGCTTCGACGAGAGGCTTGTCCATGAATAGCGGGAGGTACCGTATTGAGGCTTCGAGCGCTGGCGAGTCGGCTTGAATCCGCGACGCATTCGGGAGGTGCATGAATAGCTGACCCAGAACCGTGAGGGCAGAAATTATGAGAGTACGATTCGATGAATGACCTGCAATCTGGAGCAGGGCCTGGAGTGGACCGTTTTCTACAGAATCCGGGTGAGGGAGGGTGATACGAAAAGAGATGGCCTGCAGGAGCTCGATGATATTGAGAATGAATTCGGTATTGGCATCAGACTTTGGATCAAGGTTTTTGAGAGCGTTAAAAATTAGAGGTTGCGTTCGCCGACAGTCGGCGAGCTCGAGCGCATTGGGTTCGTTCGTCGCCGAATTACGAAGGACAAAGAGAGATTCGATGGCATGTCTGTACTTTCTGTCTGCCTCCGGAGACAAGGAGAAGAAAGAGAGTTTTTCCGACTCGAGGTAACCTTCACTGACATACCACTCGGGCCATTCAAACAGTGCGTCAGTAAGACCCGGTAGGGACTTGAGAATGAATAGGTCGTTGGTGCATAGCCTGTGAAGCCTGTCTAGTGCCCATCCAATCTCAGGGTGTATTGTGGAGCGCAGTGAGAGTACCATGCGATTACTCGGGGTGGGCTCGGTATACCAACCTAGAGCAACGGTCAACATATCGCTAACAGTCCAGGATCGCACTCACGTTCGTAGTCATCCGTGACGTTTGGTCCTTGCCGTTGTGTAGGCTGTTGTTGAGGATATGCACGATATGTGGTCGTCGGCGCTGCCGTTCCCGTTCTGACTGGCGTTGCGAGCGCCATCGAATGAATGCTATCATCCAGGGTTTGTCACGCCCCCGCGGGAAACGCGCATTGTCACGCGTTTGTCACGCGTGACATCTCCGCAATGTCACATGTCACACCTGTGCTCGGACTGGGACTACGATGGCATTGATTGAAGTGCGTCGTCGCAGCTGGCATCGCTCGCTTCTGCTCACTGCTCTATCCAGGTTATTGCAAACGATCGTCTGGGTCGTAAAGGTCTGCATTCGAATCTGTCGTCTTGCCGCCTTATCTAACTGTCGGACAGTTCGTGTCAAGTGCAGCCCCGATGATACTGTCGGCGACCTCAAGCGACTTATCGCCGCACAGACAGGTACGGACTCTAAGAAGATTCAGTTGAAGAAATGGTGAGCTAT
>JBBPMH010000311.1:0-35145 GCA_038090235.1 Pulveroboletus ravenelii | reverse complement strand
ATTGTTATATCTCAGTGCCATGGCAACCGAATCACATGACTAAGGGCTCATCCTCAAGGTCAGCATTAGGGCTATTGATGACCCTGCAAGGGTCAGAGCTGATACATTTTGGTTCTCTTGCAAATGTCAAGTCTTTCCAAAATGGCCCAACATTGGGACACTTATTTGAGCCACTGTATGGTAACCAGCATGGAAATTAGCAGGCTGAGGAGTCATGAAACTCACACTTGCAAGGATTTTCTGAAGGGAAAATAGCATTAGGATCAAATCCCAGCCCAGTCAGATGTGCAAAATCTGAAACTACTGCACTGCACGTACTCGGACATGTGTGGACCAATGAAAATGCAAACCTGCACTGGCCACTGCTACTTTGCTACCTTCATCAATAGCAAGTTACATCATGTCATCATCAAGTTGCTGAAGTTGAAAGACAAAGTTCTAAACACAATGGGAGAGTATCTTGTGTGGTCTGAGGCAGAAATGGGCAAGTGGGCAAACTACTTGCAAACAGACAGTGGTGGAGAGTACTGCTCAGCAGATCTCAAGACCTACCTAAAGTTGAAGGAAGTACATCACAAGAAAACAAATGCATACACATCTCAGGAAAACAGTATGTCAGAGTGGATGAACCAGATGCTAGTAGAGAGTGCATGTGCAATGCTGAGCAATGCCGGATTGCCTGATGTGTATTGGGGCTATGCTGTCCAACATGCTGCCCACTTGCTAAACTGCATGCCAACCTGAGCCCTGGAGGGATGGATGACCCCTTTTGAGGCTTACACTAGCAATAAGCTGAGTGTAGCCCATCTCTGCATTTTCAGGTGCACTGTGCACATCCACATACCTGAAAAAAAGCATCAGAAACTTGATAAGAAGTTGCTTGAATGCACTTATCTTGGTTTTGCAGAGAACTGCAAGGCCTATGTGTGCCTAGACCAAGCAAGTGGCTAAATTGTTGAGTTAAGAGACATGATCTTCAAGAAAGGCAATGGTGAGGGCCCAGAGCACATCATTTTCAAGGAAAGGAACCTGATCACTAAAGAAAACAAGTCATCAGTACAAAATGGCACACTATGAAATCCAAATGGTCTACTTACCACTGGAGAGCCAACTGCAGCTGGTGATGAGAGAGGTATGGCTAAAAGGAATGCAGACAGTCCAGATGATGAGAGAGGTGTGGCTGAGGGATGTGCATCAGTCAATTCAATGGACCTGGACCAAGCACTCACCCTAAATAAGCTGATGATAACTGAAAATGGGGGAATCACAGATCAGCCAGAACCACAGGAGAGATCAAGCAGGAGTGAGCAAAGTGGAAAACCATCAGATAGCTGAAGTAGGACATGAAATGCAAGTGGGATGGACTCATCTGTGACTCCAAAAGGGCAAAATCCATCCCACAGACACACAGTAGTGCTGAGTGGCTCACTAGTGCCATATTCCCACCCAATTCTGCCTGCAGCCATAAGGAGATTGTCTAGGATAAGACAAAAACTGATCAGAGACAATGACACAAGGTACCTGGACAACACTCACTGAAGACCCCCTTAAATATCTGAAATTGTTAAAGAGAAGGGAGAGGCAAGTGCTGGGAACACTGAGGGCATTGATACATAGCATGGCTGACAATGGCATAGCCATAGAGATGTCACAGTGTGATGGTGACAAATGTGGGCCATATGTTGCTTATTGAGCAACTATTGTGTGTGAGGACAAGTCAGAAATGTTTGCAGACACAGTAAATTGACCAGACAGTGACCACTGGTACCAAGCAATAATAGAACAACTGGCCATTTTCAAGTGACTTGGCCTTTACAAGGAAGTCAAGAGGCCAACTGATCAGAAACTCATTGATTCAAAATGGGTGTTCAAGATCAAACAGGGGCCCACCAGCAAAATCAAGTGCTACAAGGCCTGCCTCATCATAAGAGGTTTCACCCAGGTTCAAGGTGTTGACTACATGGAAATATTTGCACCTATCACAAACTTTGTGATAATTCAACTCCTACTTGTTCTCACTGCCCAATACAACCTTGAGATCCATCAGATGGATGTAAAGTCTGCATTTCTGAATGGGAAACTTGACAAAGAAATTTACATATGCCCCCCTCCTGGTTTTATGACTTGAACCTTGTCTGGCATCTCTACCATGTGCTGTATGGCCTGAAACAAGCATATAAGGCTTGGTATGAGTGCCTGCATGAAGTCTTTGAGGCACTCAGCTTCACATGCAGTGATACTGACCACAGCTTATTTTTCAAAGTTGAGAATGGCATGCTAATCATTGTAGCTGTTTATGTTGACAACAAACTCATTCTGTCAAAAGATCACACCACAATTGACCACCTCAAGTCACAACTCACAGCTGAGTATGATCTCTCTGATTTAGGAGAGGCAGGCTGGATTCTAGAGATGGAAATCATTCATGATCACAATAAGGGCACTGTCAAGTTGTCCCAGAAGCACTATATTGAGTCCATTCTACAGCGTGCTGGAATGCAAGATGGATGCTCCACTCACACCCCCATCAAACCAAATCTGAAACTTGTCAAACTCAAATGACCTGAGTTCAATCTGATGGACTACCAAAGCACCCTAGGTGCACTTATGTATGCCATGTTGGCTACCCATCCTGACATTGCATTCACAGTGGGTGTCTTGAGCTGTCTGTGAAAAACTAAGTAGAAAGGCAGTGATGCCCACTCAGCCACTGCCTAAGATGTAGCAAAAACAACTTTATTCACCTAAGTAGAAAGGCAGTGATGCCCACTACATTACTCAGTAAAAGATACTAAATAGTGAAAAACAAGGACAACTCACCTCAGCCACTGCCTAAGATGTAGCAAGAATGACTAAGAAGAGTTCCGAGAATGAAATAAGTATATATATAAGATGGGTGGAGATGCAAGCACTAACTCTGACCAACTCTGAAAAGGAAATCCAGAATTCGTAAGTGAATGATGAAAGGGGGTGCAGCCCTGGGACAATGGAAGTGGTCAGCACCAAAGATAAAGTTAGGAATGGAGGAGTGAAGTAGTAAGTACCTCAAGCGCCATTTGGGCTTCAACTCTGGGCACTCCATTTCACCAACTCCACGTGGGGTACCAGACTTCAGTGCATGGTAACTGACCATGACTGATCACGTCTAGTCGGAGTTCAATAGGAGCACTCAGAGTACTTTGGAGTTGTAGTCATTGATACTGTTATACAGCAACATCGGGCGAACAACATTGAACCACACTCAAGAGAGTCTATCACTACCTTCACAGAACAGCAGACTCTCATCTTCACTATGCTGTGGTACCAGAGGCAAGCCCACTTGGCTATGTCATTGCTGATTGGGCAGCTGATGTAAATGACCACTGCTCTATCTCTGGCTTCACCTTTACCCTCTGTGGTGGCATAGTCAGTTAGTCATCCAAGAAACAATCCTCTGTCACCCTTTCAAGCATGGAAGCTGAATATATGGCCATGTCTGCTGCCACTCAAGAGGCCACTTGGATCCATATGCTACTTGGTGAGATAGACTCAGTCATGTGTGTCAACCCAATTTTACTCCATATCAACAACCAATCAGCAATCTCACTGGCCAAAAATGCTATGTTTCATGACTAGACAAAGTATATCACCATCTGATATCACTTCATTCATAAGAAAGTTGAATCAGGTAACATCACCTTAACCTACCTATTCACAAATGAGCAAGTAGCAGATGTCTTAACAAAGAGACTCATACAAGATAAGTGTTACACTTGATCCTGAAAGGTCAAGCGCAGACTTGGCTTAAGTAATGAGGACAAGGGAAGCTATCAGCAGAAAGCTACAGTGAGATGAGAACAAGGGACGTAGCCTGTGACTTGCAGGATCAAGGGTTCGTCTAGCGACTAGCTGACGATTGTTCAAGGTCGAGGATCTTGCCTAGCAACTTGCTAGCAAGGAGACGAGGGCAAGAGTGGAGCACTTGGTCAAGTGTGGAGTGAAGACACATAGAGAAAGGAACAATGTAGATTGCCAAGTAGGTCTAAGCTGAGGAACAGGCTACCTATGAGGCAGATTTATATACAAGGTGTGAACAATGAAGGATAAATGAAGAACAACAAGATATAAAAAAGGCTTAGGAATCAAGTGAGTCAGAGGACAAATGGCGAAAGAGGAGCAATGAGTAAAAGAGACATGAGGCTGATAAGAGGATCGGGCAAAGGGATCTAAGGTTCAAGGGTTAAGCAAGAATAACAAAGAGAAGAATGTCATGGAATGTGAAGGAACAACAGAGAGGGTGTGACTGAGTCACAGGGAATACCTGTGGCAGTGTAGGTGTAATCTGTCGACAGGTTGTGCTGGGCACCCTTGGCACCACTTTTTGGAGGCCCCTATATCCTTTCAGGCTGGTTTTCATGCTGACTATAAATATCCTGTGAGGTCTTTTAACCCCAAGGATCATGTGCTATGGACCAAAAGTGAAGTTTGATCCTCTTCAGAGGTTCATGGCCACTCCTCCTTCCATGCTCAAGTTCTCCTTGAGACCCTCTTGTGAACCTCACGAGGTAGCTGATCATCATATTCAGACAAACCTCTTCTAACCTTCGGGCCAGGTCGCCCTGCTCTACCCCTTGTGTTCACCCTTGTGCCACCCTCTCAACCTTGTCCATGGCGCCCACCACCTCGGTCCTCACCCTGCCCTTCCACCACTATCTCATCCTCGCTATTGCCCTCATCCTTTGGCAACAATACAATGACAAGGACGTGATCACACATCTGCAATCGCGTCGCTGTCATTGTGTTTTCACCGTCATTCTCGCTTTTGCACCATTGTGCTGTCACACTCACCGTCACCGTCACCCTCATCACCCGGCCACAACAGTGTGACCATCCATGTACACCTAGGGAATTCCACAGGGTCCCAGCAGCCATCGAACCCAGCTCCCATAGGCTTGAATGGCGGCCTTGCCTTCATTCGTTTCAAGCACTCGCATGCACTCTCATGGCTTCCAAGTCCAAGTTGGTTGCTCCAAGTTCTCTAGAAGACGTCAATATCAAGCGGAGTGCGGCGAAGCTTGTCCCTCATCGTCTGGGATATACTTGCCCAGACTTATTGCACACATGCACCCTCAATGATGCGACAATATCAATATGCTACTAGATTTGCCCTAATAACCGTGATAGAGTACTAGTACCAACGAAATTACTTGGCCAACCTGTTACTCATTTTTTCGACCTGCCTCGCCTAAGTCATTTCGCAGGTGGGAGCTCCAGCTCCAACGAACCATCACAAAGTACCCATCGTCCGCCTGAGCTCTTGTTTTCGACCTTTACCACCATATGAGAGGATGATGCCTAGAGAATGCACATCAAGGCTAGCAATACACAGAAAAGAGTTCGTATGGATGATGTTTGTGATGTGGTATTGGCCAAATGGATCCGCTGCTCTGCCTCTGTCTCGTACATGCTCGATGGGTCGTCAGAACCCAGGCGGTTGGTGACTTGACTGTGATTGTTCATACTGGATCCCTTGTCCTGTGGATCTGGCATCTCAGCTGGATGCTGAACCTCAACAGTGAATGTCTAGAAATTAAGGTCAGCCGCTCGGACATGATGGAGGACAACAAATAACAAGAATGCTTACCACAGGTCCATCACTTGTGCATGTTAGGGACACAGAATAGAGTGTCACCCCATGTGGCACAGACAGATGAACAATATCCTCGCCTGAATGATTCAGTGGCATGGAGAGAGGGATCTGAATAGGTAGATGGCTTGTAGCACAGTGGTTGTATTTACAGGGCTCACGAGCTTCGTCTTCAATTTTGACAACACCTGCATCAGTGAACGAGACCTAGAACAGATACATTACTAGATCATCCGATCAACCCGCTGATCGGCAATTCACACAGAAGTTGATACTTTAAATTTTGATTTGCAAACCCATGAACCTTTGTGAACCTCGTACTTTGATCGAAGGCACTTGGAGGTTATCGGTTGCGATGACGAGTGCTCAATTATGAATCACGAAGGGAGCGAAGTACACAAGCATCACAAGCATCACGGGCACTATATTACCATAAATGGATTCCTCACAAGGACAACCAGGCCACGACTACACAATCCAGGAAGCCTCCTTCAACGTAATCGCATCCAGCATTAGACTATGGGCGATAGAGTAACTCTCATTCACACGGCGGTAGCATGCACCCTTGACATGGTTGACGTGTGGAAATGTGTGGTTCCTAGTACATAGACCTGTTAATTTCATCGGAATTTTCATGAGTGTAGGGTCTTACCATGTGGCAAAGATGCCAACGCGCTTGCCTTGAGTGACAAGGTAATAAGGACCTTGTGAGCCAGGAGTGGGGACATCAAATACAAACCCATGATACATTTCCTGGTAACGTCCGTCCAGTTTAGGCCCTCCGAGGATAGAACTCTCTGCCGGTCCAGAAGGGTTGACTGCGGTGGTCCCAGCCACAGGAGGAGTGATCGTGCCTGCTGATGACGCACAAGAAACATGTAGCTGGACGGAGCCAGCAGGTGTCGATGGGGCAGGAAAGGGAGCAACAGGTGGTTGAATCCTAGAGATGGACTGAGGGGCAGCAAAGGATGCAAGGTCTTGGTCAGTGCATGTGTCGGCAATGACGAGTCTAGCCAGCGAGACTTCGAAGGAGTCTGAGAGGGAGGAACGTCGTGAGGGAGGGGGCAAATGGGCTGGGGCGACAATGGCTGGAGCTGACGGAGGGCTACCATCGTCGGTGTCGTCTATAAACTGATCCATGAGCTCCATGACCACTTCATTGAGCAGCACCAACTGTGTCTTTAGACATATGATCAACTCTAAACTAGGTGTTAGTTATAACGCAAGCAGCCAGGAAAAGGTGCGACAAACCCTGGCTGGTAGTCAATGCTCGAGTCCTAGCGTGTCTGGGGGGGGGCATCGCGATGAGAGTGAAGATGTAGTTGGAGCAGACAAAGTAATAGTGACGGGGAAGGCTACTGTGGCAGGTGCCTTTTTTAAAGGGAGTGAGATCGAGCCAAGATGCCATCGCCTCGTGTTTCCTGTAAATGGTGCGGGAAGGGTGCACAAGCAGGTGGAGCAAGGACTGAACTCCGGGAGAACAACATGTGGTAATTGAAAAGGAGGATCCTAGATACGGATTGATTTCAAGGTCAACTACATACAGGGTGGGATTCACTGAGATCTAATCAAGATGTGTAACGAAAATGGACTGGTCTGTGAGCTTTGCTATGCCACCAAAAAAATCTACAAGGTTCTCGGGGGTGCAGGAAGATGCGCCTGGTGCGGTAGAGGATCTTGGGCCTCACCCGACATCATTTGCACTGGCTGGAACCCGATGCTGTGTGGAACATATGAACCGGCCAGACCTTCATGCGAGATTCCATACCCTGAGGCAAAGAAAGGGTACATCCCAATGCCACCATCACGGTAGGGCCCCATGCCTCCCATGTCAGGATAGTTTGCTCACCATGGCTCGAACCCGATGGAACTCAGGCCAGCATCGCCCAGATATCCTTGCTGTTGGCCATAACCTGTTGGCGGGTAGTAGCCATGATTTATCCGATCTTGGGCTGGGTAAGCAGTCCGCATGCGATCGGGAAGTCCCCCTTGTGCTGCATATGGGTCGTGAGGCATTGGAGGTATGGGGTTCAGCAGAAGCGAAGGATGAACAGGGGGAAATGAGGGAGCAGAAGCACCAACGACAGAAGGGACAGAGGGAAGCAAGGGAGAAGGGACGGCAGGCGATGTGGCGGGGATGGTGGGCAAAGTGGTGGGGATGGCGGGCAAAGTGGCGGGGATGGTGGGCAAAGTGGTGGGCACAGTGGACGAGATGGCAGGGATAGTAGGCAAGACAGTGAGGGCAGTGGTGGAGGCTTCATTATGTAGATATGTGCTGTGTCAGAAGTGATTTGGCGCAGGGCGGAATGGTGGATGTGATGGCCACTGGCAGGAGGGGTTCTGGCACATGGAGCTGCTTCGGAGACGGAGTTGAAGGGGGTGCAATCGGTTTGGGAGGGCCTTCGACAGGCTTCTGAAGGGAGGCGATTACCGCGCAATCTGTGCCCTTCGTGGCTCCATGGGTGCTGTGGAAAGGATCCTCAGAATCAGAAGATTGGAGGGCACGTTTAACGAGGCAGGGACGTGGGCGAGGCTGGGCTTGGAGGAATTTAACCTAGTTTGTTATGCTTTGCAACCGGACTTACCATTGTGTACCTCATTAGATGCTTCCATACCCTCGGTACCTGGTGCTGAATGAATGTCAGAAAGTAAAGGACAGTGTAGCAAATGGAACACACATCGAGCATCATCAGACGGAGACACCATCTCTGCACAGTCAGAATGGGTCCTTGTATGACCTATAGTAGGTTCGCCTTCTGCCAAACAAAATGAACCTGAAATGCGAAGTTATTAAAGAAAAAGGGTACCAACCTTCTTCGTCAGATGATACAAATTCCTTGCTAGTAATCTTCCTGATATGATGTCCACCACGTGCCGTAGAAGTGTAAGCCTTCGCCTTGCCTCAGTGTTTCTCCCTAGCCACAGGTTTGTCATCGTAATCTACTACACGTGTCTTGCTTGTGCGCTTTGCAGGTTCTGCCGATGGTTTGCATTTGTGTCCTCGTTCAGACACATCACATGAGGGGCCAGGCAAAACCTTCACAGTAGGATTCTCGAGTATTTCCACCTCGGACGATTTGGAAGTCAGTACACAGATAGGTTCGTGGGGCCTTGGGGTACGTTTCATCCGCGTCGCAGCCGCACTTACACCCAGGCGTGATGGACCCTTTTGATTGGTAGACCCATTCGCGAACATCCGCCATCCACATGCTTCAGGGGCAGAAGCGGGTGGAGCCTCCTCGATGATGACGGGAGAAGTGTTGCTTTGAATAGCGCCTGGATATCTTTAGCATGCATGCATCAAAAAGAGGCTGTTAACTTATGATGTTCACGGATGTCCCGGATCAACCTGATGGTAAGCCGCTTCTCCTTGATGGACGCAATCAATTGGCGCTTATCAGGAAGTGAAAGGTCATTGATCCCTTTAGTCCGAGCTGTCAAGTTGCGACGTTGTCTGGGCATGAGGATATTGTAGGGGTATCCCTCCATGACAAGCCCCTTTGCTCCCAGAAACGCTAGAAGTGTCTTCCAGGGGAAGTTGCTCCCCTGTAACTTCGACACATCCACACCGTGCGCTCCTTAAATTGATATTCAATTAGTCACAGACATATGACAAAAGAAGTAGAATTCATGTACATACTGACTAGGTCAATGAGGTGCATCTTGAGTGCTCCAGAGAGGTCTGTGTAGTCGTCGCTGCTATCCTCCGGTGATGGCTTGGTGGGGAGTGGATCCTCTACCTGGACAGCATTGGTGGGCTTGGTCCCATCACAACTTGCTAGTGGGGTACTTCCAGCGTCCCGGCTGACTTCCTCACGGAAAGCTTCTTCTACAACCGTGAGGGACGTAGCATTACTAATCAGGACATCAGGCACTCATTAAAAATTGCATTAAGGAAACCACTTACTAGACATGGGCTTTGAGATGGCCAATGATCGTATCCGGGTCTGCCTTGCAGCGCATTTCCCAAAACTAGACAAGTACTCTCGTGAGCAACGAACGATCATCTATTGTGTCCGAGTACATACCTGCGCAGCACCAGAGGTTGTGTGGGCATAGCCTAGCGAAGCGTCTTCATTCACGACGTTGCCACACATAACAAAGGCCATCTGGAAACCATGCTTTGCGGCAGCGGCGTCTGCCTGGAGAATGATGAGTAAATGTCCGATGTGACAAAGGATGTAGCTTACGACGTGGGAGAGCCTGCGGCAGATGGCATTGAAGGTATGGTTACGTTGCGATAGGGTGTGTTCATGGGACTTCATCAGTTCCACGAGTTCAAATGTCTCCAGGATTTCTCGCCAATTTTTGTTTTTGTCATCAATAAACCGCTTGTAGCAACGACTAATAAGAGTAGGTGTAGCTAGAGTGGGATTAATCAGTGCGAAAGTTCAAATTTAAACTGTTTATGTACCTGGACCTTGGACTGGAGCCTCAAGGCGAGCACGTTCCACGTCTTCGTTTGCCTTGAAGTATGCCTGATACATGTTCCAATGATTTTGGATGTTGATGATGTGGCCAGCATTTTTATGCCAAGCCTCGGCAACCTGTGTGACAGTCATGTTCATCTGTGAAGCCATGCATTCGAGTATGACCCCAAGCTCCTGAAATCCCTCCTCCAAAACTTTGTTAGTTTGGGCCGATCGTCGCCCACCAGTAGGAGTAGAGGGGGGAGGGTTATTCGATAAATTTGCAGACTCAAAATCACCCGCGGGATCGCTCGAGGGGAGGGGGTGTTCATCGATGGTCGGAGGGTCAAACGGCTCTGGAGGGTCAAACAGCAAGTCAGGGAAAGGGGGCTCATGATAAGAAGGGGGGTTGGAAACGGGCTGTACTGTATCAGGAGTAGGGGGGATGATTTTCACAATGGGTCGAACAGTGATTGGAGAGTCTTCGACCCCAGGTTGAAATGCTCCTACCGGCTTGTCACAGATAGTGAAGCGTGATTGTGAGGGAGGCAAAAAGGGCGCACGGGGCCCAGCAGGTGGAGGGACTGAGGACTGATGGGTGAGAACGGAATGATATGAGGGTTCCCGATGGAATGAGCCAAGCACATCTAAATCTGGCGCACCACGAGCAACAGAGCTTGCATGCGAGGAGGGACCCACAGAGGATCGACGGACAGAAACAGGAGGGTATGGGGAGGGTTCCCAATGGGATGGATGAGGTTCATCCAAGTCTGGTGCACCACGGGTGACAGAGCTTGCATGTGAGGAAGGAGCCACAGAGGATTGGCGTGTGGGAACAGGAGGGTATGGGGAGGGTTCTCGAGGGGGCGCATAAAGTGTGTCCGGGTCTGGTGCACCATGGGCAACGGAGCTTGCCCTCGAGGAGGGGCCCACAGAGGATTGATGGGCGGAAACCAGAGGGTATGGGGAGGGTTCCCAAGGGGCCACATAAAGCACGTCTGGGTCTTGTGCATCACGAGCAACAGAGCTTGGATGCAAGGAAGGACCCACAGAGGATCGATGGGCAAAAACAGGAGGACACGGGGATGATTCTCGAGATGCAGGATATGTGGACACGTCACTGGGTGGGATTGCTGGCAAAGCCCGTCCTACAGCACAGAGCGGCAAGTTGGGGAGATGGCCTGTTGAAGGCAATTGCATTCGGGCACGTCGTTCATTAGCACAGCGGACCACCTTACTAGCATGCGGAGTTGCTCTGATTACCGGACGAAGTCTAGTGGGGGTCTCGATAACTGGGCTGGGCTGGGGTTGGCGGCGTCCTCCCCCAATCTGATCCGGTTGGAGATTTTCACTATTCATCTCTGTGGGTATGTTAGTATAGTCAATGCCACATGACATTCGTCCACTCACTTTTGATTGAATGCACAGAGCGCTGGAGATCCAATGAGTACCGGTAGAGGTTACAGGATGGAGAGAGGAGGTCCCAGACAACTCAGGTCATACGCATTCATGCGGATACTTGAAGCACGCTGAGGCCATCACACCATGGCAACCATCCCACAACTTGCAAGAGCTGTTTGGCAGGCATTCACGGACACAAAATAGAAGGCTGGGTGATGAGTATCGAATGGTTGTGAATCGTTATATCAAAGGAGTGTGAACATGTGCTTCTGAGCTGGAAATCCCAAGTGACGGTAGGGTACAATGAGAGGCTCACCAGGGGCTCAATGCTTGCAATGAGGCTGGAACATGGTGAACGTAAAGAAGTCGGTCACCGGGTACGTTCAGCCGGTCACTACACTAGCCAATTGGACCACGAATAATGGTCCTGCTGGAAGGACAAGTGCGCAATGTTAGGATTGTTTTGGCGTCATAAGGAGGTTTGAAGTCTTAAATAAGGTCTACTAAAGTATCCGTCTGCCCATCCGAAGTAGTCACAGAAGTCGAAAGCTGGTGGATGGCTGTCAGGAACGAGGTATACCGCGTTGTGCAATGGCAGGCTAAGTGTGTGTACGTCTCGATAAAGCCTGATGTTGCTTTAGTCTTGCAATGGGACGCAGAGCAAAATACCTCACTGCTTCAGATAGAGATGCGGCTCGCCAGGCGCAACGAAAAACCTATGCTACATCAGCCAAGTACGTCTTAACTCCTCTAAACTGCTGGCATCTAGATGATATGATTTATGTAGAGGCCGTCTATCGCACTCCGCTCAGAACCATCGTGCCTATGCAAGGAGTCAGGGCAACCAACTCCCTCTAAGTTCATCCGAGTCTATCTTTGTACTCCCCAACAACCTGGTCAGGTTGGCTATGCTGCCAATCCCCGATTCCTACTTGTTCCATGAGGCACTGCACAGCGCTGACGCCTTGGATGAGTCGGAAGTCATGCTGTGGGAGAATGATCCACCATACCAGCAACCAGTGCCTCCTGACAATGACACTGAGGCTCGCTTCACAAGGAACCTCAGGGATATCATATTGGGACGTCGTATGCGCTTAGAGAATGACGCGTTCAGGCAGCGGGCTCAGAGATTCCGCACAGGAGACTCTCGGGATGTTGCCGATGCTCTTGCACAGAATGTGGATGATTACATGGAGCGCTGGAAAACTCTTTCCGAGACCATTGGTATGTATACTGCGAGAAGGCACTGCAACATGGGAGAGTGCCTTTTACATTGGCAAGCATATCTCATCAATTCGTGGTGCAAAGAGATCAGGGCATTACGTGTGGGGAAAAATCCATATGATACAGAACAATGATATTTCTTGAGTTCACAAGGAAAGAACCATGTTACATAGATAGCATCTAAAGTTTCTAATGTCAACCCCATGTATGCCAGTTATGTCAAAGCCTCATAGTACTGCAGCTATCACAGCGAGAACCCAGACCCCACAGTCATACGCATTCGTCTGCACCGCTTGCACCTGATGTATTGTGAGGAACTCAAAAGGGGAAAGATAACAAGACTCACATTGATGGGGCGTGCGATCCACTCATCACTCACATCTGGATTGAATTCAACACCATGTTGAGGGGTGATGGCTCGAAGGCGAGAAATCAAGGTCATGATTTCCTTGAATTACATTGGCTAGAGCGGAGGGGGATACACCATTGACTCACCACAACATTGGTATGCCAAGGGCGCAGCTCCCCCAAGCTATCGAAGAGCATGAGCTCTTTGTGCACAATGTGCATGACGCACACAACCCAATGTCCACCGCCACTTGGCCGATGGATGGGCACAATCCAAACATCCTTTGTCCAGAATAGGACATGTTTTGTTGCCTGCCAGAGGAGATGATCAGAGATGTTGTACCAAATTCGATGTAACTCATATGTGGAGAAGAACGCGAACCAATCCACGTTGAGTGGCTGAATGTCTGCAAATAATAGCAGAATGCAGCCATTGAGACATATGTCGTTGAGACAAGCTGTGGGCAATTCAAGAAGCCGGATGTCATCTATTTCGAAGGTGAGTCGAGGGAAGCCATCCTGCAGCGGGCGCGACTTTCTGACAAGCGGCAAAGAACGATCTGAAAAATGGTGCCTGAACGCTACTGGCGTGTGGTCGATGGAGAGGTCCTTCATGTGGTCAAAATAACTGGATTCAAGATTTAAATGATCTGACTCACTGGTGGCAATTCCCATATGATCCTAACTGAAGCCGGTGTAAAATCAACCTCGAGTCCTAAATTGGGTTCCAGAGCTTCTTCCGCGATGTAATCAGCGAGCAGAACATTGAGTTCTTCTTCTGAAGGCACTTCTGGTGGCACGTGTGCATGTTCTTGAGCTTCCGGGTTGGTAGAAGTAGCCTCAACAGTGCTCGGCATAATCCATGTCAGGGATATGGGTACCATACCACCCGCAAGAGCTGTTGCTAGGGAAAGCACTTCCTTAGTGCAACTTTCGAACTGGGAGAGACATGCAAGGGGGTTAGCCCATCGTGTCTTCAAAAAAAGAAGATGGGTGCACCGTTGGCCAAGTAGTAATGAAAACATCTCATCTGGTGGATGTTAGTGTGATTCATTGAATAGTCCTCAAGGCCACTTACTTCCAAGTGTGCGCAGCGCGAGTTCGATGGCTGCAAGCTCCTCACCATACCAGCGCCAAAGATTATCAGCTTCGATACCAAGACGGCGCTGTTCTTCAGTACATCGATCAGATTTGAGCATCCCACAGATCCCATGATGAACACTCTTGTCTTCCATCCATGAAGGCACTTTCCCACTCGATGGAGTGATCCACACGTCCTCCATAAGGGTTTGATCATCATGCAGTTCGGAGAGTTTTGTCGAAAGAGGGTGAGGAAGCGGTATTAACCATTTCGGGTCGTAGAGTAGCTCCAGCTGCATACAATATGCATTGAACTTGCGTATCGCACTCAACAGGGTGGGCTGGTGTTTCGAAATTGCCTTTCGAGTTTGTTGATGAAGCTTCGTGCCTAAAAAGGTAAAATTAGTTCAGCAGGAGGTGCATACTTTAGTTACGTACCGAGAGGCTTCTGCCCACCGCCAACTGCCTGATCGAGTCTGTTCCATTCGAAAAAAGAACCTATTGCGCGCTTACGAATATTGATCTTCAGGTCACGAGCAAGAAGCAGAAGCCTAACAAAATCAAAGCTGACTTGATCTAGCTCTGGGAATTTGTCTTGGATGTTGAGCGACGAATAGAGATTGTCCACCTTTGACATTAAACGCTCATGTGTGCGCTCCAGGCCAGAAAGCACGTCGAGAGCTTCGTGGGATAATTCATCCTTCTCGATTGCACTTCTCGCAGCCTGAAGTGCCTTATCGGTGGCATTGAGGTCAGACTGAAGTGAAATGACCGTGTCAAGCTGTTTCTTCAGGTGTTTGGGGGCATCTGTGGATGGAAAGGTCAAAGATAAAATAATAAACAAAAGGCCATGCATACGAGCCCGAACTGCCAGCTGAGAGGCTCTTTGTGACTTCCATTGTACTCAGAGCTCCTGAATATCCCACCCGCTTTCGTCGGCTTGTTGGTGGGCAGCTTCCCCTTGTTCCTGAACCCCATGTCGAAGGCAGCGTTTGATCCAGTCACCAAGATCGGCCCTCATCTCATGACCAACTGCAGCTGCCTGACAGTCAATTATCCAGATTCGGCGGTGGCACTGCATATGATAGGTGATCTATAAAGCATGAAAGAGGAAGTATTACTGCCTTACCGACGATGAACGCTCAACTCCAATCAATTTGATCATGCGAGACCATAACTGTTCGGTGCCTTCTCCATCAGAGAGGCCCAGACCGTTGGTAAGGCAGGGGTTGAATATGAGCTGACAGGCCCATTCATGTCCATAAGCATGCATTGCCGTGGTAGCAAAGCGAAGCCGTTGAACCATGTCTGTAGGGAGGATGTCATACTAATACATTTCCTTAGTGTCTGCAACCAAATGATCCTCGCTGATACATACCTTGGACAAAGTGCGAGCTAAAACACAACCGACATCATAGAGAACAACGACAGTTGCTCGTGGAGGAAGGAGAGTGAATAGATGATGGATGAGAGCCACGGGGAACTTCTGTTGCTTGCCTGCAGTGTCGATATTTGCAAAGAAAAGCAGTATATCATAATGACAGATGAGGGCCATGAGGCCTGTGTCATCGAAAGCCTCGGTAGCAGCCTTCTCCTTTTTTCCATCAGCCGCATCATAAGAAGATTCACACTCATCTATTGCCTCATCTGGTACGATCCGTTGATAAGATTTGGCAGGCTTCTTCCGTGCCTTCATGATACAATCTCCCATTGCATCAACCTGTTCCTTAAAAATGAAATAGGAGGGGTTGTAAAACGCAGGGCTGTCACCTGCAGTGCGATGGTGCCGATGATGGAAATTCCCGTCAGTAGCAACATGGATATCGCCGCCATCATCTAGAGGGGCTCCGAATTTGACTCCTCCGAAGCATGCTGGGCATCGTTGCATAAGGACGGATGCGGGAAATGTTTCCGTTTGAGGCGGCCCCAAGCTATGTTCGGAAGATTTGACACTGGGCCCTACTGGCAACGCACGTAATGACGCTTTCACGTGATCGCGACAACTTTGAACCATGTTTTCTATTCGTTGCTCGACCTCTACAAGAAGCACATCGTACCATTGCACAGCATTTCCCAAGCTGCACCGAAATGGATCGGCAATAGGCTGTCCCTGAATCGAGAAATGTTAATGAGGTGTGACACCATTGATGACCACTTACTGCTTTGTTCTCCACCTGGAACCCACGGCGAGTATAATGCAAATGTAGCACTGAAGCGAGAGTGTTGATAGCATCACATGAGCGCTCAAATAAAGCATGATAGAATGCGAGAAGTTCGACAGAGGCTGCCATGCAAGGTTGGGTCGGTGACGTCGGGAAAAGGCCAAAGTAAAGTAGAACTTGAAGAGCAGAGGCGCACTTGCAACCAATGACATCAAATGTCGCAAAACCTATGTAGAGTAAGGCGATGCTACTTCACAAAAAGGGGATTGCTCACGATCAAATAGTAGGCAGAGAATTTGCGTGGTCTTCCACTCACAGACAAGCCGGCCGCAGCAGGACATGATACCAGGTAAGATGTCAAGGGGTTTCCCAAGTGTTACGTTTCATTTCCATATCTACTTGTTTCCCTTTGTCCCCGCCCCAGTTCCACCGTTAGTCATCGAACATTAGTCTCCTCGTCCGATTCTCTCGTATCGGGCTCGTAGTTCCTCCATCAGTCATCAAGTTCCTTTTGCCATTCGTTGGTTTACTCATGCGTTTACCAATCTCTGTTGTTTCTTCATTGTTCGCGTCTTACATTGTTGTTTTCCAATGTACTATAAAAACCCTCGTAGGTCTACTTGTAGAACTTAACTTAGACCTACTCGGCAATTAACTTGCTTCCTCTGCGTGTCCTCGCTCTACACTCGACTGAGCGCTTTTGCTCTTACCTTCGTCTCCTTGCTAGCTTGTTGCTAGGCAAGACCGCTCGACCAAGGGAATCACCAACTATTCGTTAGTGAGGAACCCTTGACCCTGCCGTTAGCAGGCTACATCCTTTGTCCTCGACTTGTTAAGCAGCGGGTCGCTGATAACAATCCTTGTCCTCGACTTTCAGCCGAGTTCACGCTCTGACCCTTCGGGATCGAGTGTAACACCAAGTGTGCAGGAAGAATATTGTATATAAGGTTGAACTAACTTGGGTAAAACCGCTCGCCAATTGCAGTATAGGCACTGCGCAGTCGCATCGGGGAGTGTGCATCATGTCTGGGGGTTGGGATTGGTGCTAGTTGGCTGGGATGGTGGTGTTAAATGGCTCTCCAAGTCGATAGCCATTTCGTAGTTATAGCCATTGTCGTCTAAATGAAAGAGGTTGATGCCAGCGTCCGGCCCAATGGGGTTGGGGGTGTGAGCTTCAATCATGTTATCTGGTGTTGTCTCCACTGGAGGCGAGATGGGCTGACGATGTGAGCCTTGGAGCTGAGCCAATCATTCAATGTATGCTTGATGTCGAGCAGCTTGGCCTGGGATTTGAACAACATGTTGCGTATAGTGCTTATTGCGAGGACGCTTGGGACTTTGGAACTGAAGACCAAGGTTGCTTGTGGACAGCTGCGCACTTCAAGTGCCCGGCTTGGGGGGCATTGGGGTTAGAAAGCTGAGTCCAAGTCAGTATGAAGAGAAAGACTTGCTGCGAAAGCAGTTCACAGTAGTGGAAAGAAGCGATCGACTGTTCAGATGAACGAGCCTCGTGTGAGCTTCAGTGGAGTCTTGGAGGAGTGGTAAGCCGCAAGGAGGGGTTCACGATCTTCCTTTTGATGCTCTGCGGGAGGCTCGGGAGGCGCCGGAGAAAGCAAGATGAGGATCTATTTTTAGATCCTATGAGGCTCGACACCTTACAGGCTAAAAAGTTGTAATATAAGAAATGGGCCTTTTAGGCCTATATTGGTACCGAAGAGGTGCTGCCTTAGGTGGTGCTGGGCAGGTAGGTGGGGACAGGTGCCAGGTAGGTGTAGACAAGTGCTGGTTAGGCACCGGCAGATACTGGTTAGGTACAAGAGTGGAGTCGGGGAAATGTCTAGGGATCAAGGGTGGACATCATGGTTGTGGATGATCTGATGGTGTTAAGGTAGTGGGTCTGATGAGGAACTAGAGGGGGTGCAGAGGTGCAGTTGGTGTCAGTAGACATTGTGGGGTGTGCTAGTTTAGGAAAAAGAATAGGGGTCCTGTGCATATACAATCAAATTGTAACAATAAGCATGTTTGCTTCTGTACATCCTTAGGCATTACTTATAAAGATGATCACTGTTAAGTGAGTGTGTTGTTGCATGTACCTTTTTGGGCCCTTTTTTGGATAACAGTGCCATCTTACATAATCATGGAAAATGTCTTAGCATACCACTTGTAGTTAGTCACACCTTAGTCTTTTACCAATAGAAGCCTGAGATGAGACACTTAGGTTCACTATCATTGACACTATATGTACTAATGCTACTTAGTCTCTCCTTTTAGGTTAGTTACATTACCTAGTCTTCTACCAATAGAAGCCTGAGTCTCTCCTTTTTAGTCTTGGTCAAGGTAACTCTGCAATGAAAAGCACTTGGGTGAGATGGATGTCAATAAGAACAACTAATGTTTGTAAATCCCACATCTGTACTATTTGAATACTCTGTTTGTAATGAATATAGTGTTTCTGTGAACTATCTACAATCTATGATGGGCAAGTTCCTGCTGGTAATCATCCCACATTGCCTGTGCAATTCCATCATGGCACTGGTCTGCATGTCATTGTTCTGCCACATCTGCCAGTCCATTTCCAAGTACTCCAACCTACTCCTCTTCCCCATCTGTGGCAAACTCTATCTCCAAGAGGTCAGGGTCAAAGAAGTCATCAGGATCATACTGGCAGATGAAGTTGTGATGCATGTCATATTCAAGGGGGATCTGGAGGGCATGGAACTGGTGCTTTAGAACACCAAAAATGCACTTGATGATATTTCAAAGCACACCATGTCATAGGTTGAATAGTTCTTCTCAATTCTGGGGTCTGGACACAATTAGTCTATTTTATAGTATATCAATGAATAAATGGACCTTAAATCTGCCTGACACCATTCATGAAGATGATACTGAATGCTGCAGTATGGCACAAGAAGTGCATCAGATGTCTCAAATCCCATATTGGCAAGAAGATACTTCCCTTGAGACATCCGTGTCAGGATCATGTATTTATTACCCCTATGCTTTCCTTTCCTTGTTTATATCTTATACATTACACCTTATGTTTTCCCCTTTATGCCTTTCCTTTTCCAGTTTCCTATTTGTTATTTATCATCCTTACTTCATCCAAAGTCTGGGCCATTCCATATGATATCATCAGCATGCATCATCACTACATCATACATATATCATTCCATTCCAGAGCTTAGGATGTTGTTTAGGGTATGACATCATAGATAAGTTATCTAGGGTCTAGGGTATTATTAGGGCTTAGGGCATAGTAGTTAGCTTCATGTAGACTTGTGCTTGGTATTCTTGTCACAACCCTTTAGGTTGTTCCAGGCTTTCTTGCTTGTGAGAGATCATTCTCTGACAATCTGAAGGTCATTGGTATGTGCATCATCATCATTCTATAATGTAGTGTCTGCAGTCAAACCATCCCAGCCAATAAGTGCATAAGTAAAGAAGTTGAAATCACAGATAAATAGATAATTCTGTGAAAGGAATCCCCTGCAGTTCTCCATGTGCAGATAGTCATTGGTGGCTGTGAAAACATGAATATGGGTCCCATCAACTGCCCCAATACAGTTGCAGAAGAAACAGAAGCATTGATCATCAGTGATTGCTGGCAATATAGGGGTGTCTGCAGTTGGAAACTTAACTTGAGAAGTGTAGAATGGTATGCTTGAAAAAAAAGACAGCATTCATTTAAAGTACCTTTGGGAACTTCAAAATGCAAAAGTACACATCCATAAATAAGTACTGACTTGCTGACTGTACTCAGTGAGTGTTGAAACCTCTCTGCAACATGCTGAGACAGCAGGCCAGTGACATATGTGTGCATGAAGATTCTGAGTTGTTCCTCAACAGATATTCCACTTTGTGAACAGGTGATGCCTTGGTGTATCAGTATTCAAACTAGTTGATTGAACACACCATGTCTGACACCCAAGGATGTCCAGATCCGATCCATATGGCTGTTTATCAACTCAATCATCCATCCTTTGCCAGTGAGAATCAAGGTGTGATACAGAATTGGTGCAGTGGGTGTTAAAAACAGGTCATAGTAGTATACTAGCTGAGATACAAGGATGGAAACAAAAACTGCGAGGCAGCAGTGGTGTTACTCTTGAGTATGTTGAGCCTCTAGATCCATTGAGACGAGGTTGGTCAGTACCGCTGTTGATGCATATCCGATGGGATCCGGACGCTCCCGTGCGGCAGTGTAGGTCACGTTAGGTAGTTGCACGTGACTACACGTGACACGAAACTGAACGTTTCATTTCCGGTTTTCGCAGTCTGTACACTGTGGGCCTTAATCGCGGGCTTGGCAAGAGTGGTCTCAAGTTCGGCGCTACCGACGACGCCCTAGTACTATTTCCTATTTTGGAGGGTATGAGTCGTAAGTTACGATCAGTTCAGTGAATTCCAGTGTTTAATAATGCTACGAAACACACATGATCTGTTTCGGCGACTCCGTATCGACTGGCGCAATAGACTCATATGTTAGATATATTCTCGATGACCAAGACGAATGCCATAACCAGGTGGAACGATTAATGTAGCAACTTGCTACATATCTATTGCTGAAAACTGTAGTACTAGTGTTTAACTTTCCTGCTCTATAAACTACTTTTCCGCTCTAAAAGCAAGGTGATTTTCCGTCGGCAACGCCGACCGCTTGTACTCTAGGCTCATGCCATCCAAAGGTCTGGATGACCTGAGGGCGCAGCCGCTCTAAAAAGCGATGGTCCGAAGATCTCGCGTTGCGGCAGCTCGTGCCTCGTTTTGTCGTAACGCTCCAGCAATCTATATTGAGTCTTGCAATCTATTGTCCACAACAAGGCTAACATGACTTATAGGGCGGTCGTAAGCCGGCATCATTGGCCTGCTGGTTTGTCTATGCATATAAATATGGCGTTGGATCAATTGGGCGACTCTTTGGAGACCGCACCACCGATCATGGCAAGCACGCTGGTTGACCGCTTCTCATCTACAGTTACCGCTGTGGTCACAGTGGGAGCCGCCATCGTCGCGTTACTCGCTGCCAGCGCCTTCCATAAGAAACGCCAAAGAACGCCAAAGAAAGGATACCCACTCCCTCCTGGTCCCCCTGCGCGGTGGTTCTGGGAGAATGTCATGCCGGCGGTAAAGTCAGGCCGCCCCATCAACGTTTCGCAACACGTTGAGCTCACGGGCTGTTGTCCAGTCTCAGTCATACGTTCAACGATTGGGCTAATGAGTATGGCCCTGTGTTTACACTTCGTCGAGGCAGTGAGATTACCATTGTCATCGCACGGGTTGATGTAAGACGGAATTTCACGTCTACTCGTGTTCGGCGCCGTTGAACAGTCACTTCACTCCCCTGCAGGCAGCAACTGAAATAATGGAGAAGGAGGGTAGCGCGCTCGCAGACCGCCCTCCAATGATTGCCGCCAGCGAACTTCTCTCGAGGGACAACCGAATTACGTTGTTGCGCAGCGGCGAGCGATTTCGCCGGTTCAGGAAAGCTGTCCACGTGCACTTCCAAGCGAAGGCGGTGTCAACGTATCAGGACATTCAATCCGAAGAGGCTAGAATTCTCATTCTTGGCATTCTCAACGACCCGAAGCGCTATCAAAAATATGCATATCAGTGCGTTTGAGTATAACGAATATAGGTTGTGCATGATCCTAGCATATGTCATTCTAGGTATGCTGCGTCTGTCGTCCTGCGCGTGGCGTATGGCGATTTGGAGCGTATATCAATTGACGATCCAAAGTTCGCCTTTGTGATGGAAGTGGTCGAGCATTTTGGTGAAGCGATGCAACCTGGTGCTTACATCGTTGATCGTTTTCCTTGGTTAAAATATGTCCCCGGATATGGAAGGCGCCTTAGGAGATATCACGAATCTGATTCCAAGTACTACACAAACCAGTTGAATCGCGTGCAACGTGCAATGGTAAGTTAGAATTCTCCTTGTTCTGTTATATTGAAGCAGTGGTGTAACCAACTGGAATCCTCTAGTCGTCGGGCAATGCCGGTCCGTCCTTCTCGAGAACGCTATTAGAAAATGTCCACGACCATCAGCTATCGATTGACGAGATGTCCTACCTTTCTGGAACAATGTTCGAAGCGGGATCTGACACGGTATGACGACTCCCTGAGTGCACTACGAGTCAACTCATCGGATGCTCGTAGACTTCTGTTGCTATTATTGCGATGAACATGGCTGCAGCTTGCTTCCCCAAAGCACAACTACGGGTCCAAGAAGAGTTGGACTCGGTCATTGGCAGGGATAGACGTGAGTCCACCCATCCCCCATCCGACCCCATATTATCTGATCTCCCCTAATCCTAGTACCGAGCTGGGACGACCGAGACAATCTTCCGCAGCTATGTGCTTTTATCTCGGAGGTGTTGCGCTGGAGACCCATTGTACCACTCGGTAAATAAACCAGACCCCGCTGAGAAATGGATTGGTGATTGTTATTACAGGCATCCCGCATCGTTCAACGAGGGATATCATCTGGGTACGGCATCCTTTCTACGATTAGTACTGTTATGAATGCCAATTTGATAACAGCGAGGCTACTATATCCCAGCTGGATCCACGGTGATCGGAAACCTGTGGTACATACTCCCTGTGTGAGTCCCCTTGAATCACTGATATCTTGGTAAACTAGGTCGATCAGCCGAGACCCCGTCGCATTTCCCGACGCTGAAACGTTTGACCCTCAACGCTGGGTTGACCAGAGCGGTCAGCTTCGCAATGATGTGCAGTGTTATCCATTTGGCTTTGGTCGAAGGTATGTGTATTCATCTTCTGTCCGCTAGACCGGCATGTCACTCATGCTATGATGTTGATTTTCGAAGGGTGTGCCCAGGAATTCACCTTGCAAACCGTTCAATATTCATCACGCTTGCACACCTTCTCTGGTCATTCCGAATTGTTGAGCGGCCTGAAGTGCCGGTTGATACTACACCGGACGGGGACCATGTCGTGGCCCGTCTGTCGGACTTTCAGGTCGACTTCGTGCCTCGTATGGAAGAGGCACGGTTGAGAGAGGTGATGGTAATATGATCGGGGTGTACGCAGCGTCAAAGGCTGTATTCGCGTGTGTGGCGAAGCGTCTAGACCAGGCTAGGCGCAGAATTACAACACGGTTCTTTCTATGCTGTGCTTGTTCTTTGTCCCCTCATCAGACCGATTGATGTTTGTCGTTAGTAGCAGGATATGCTTTGGCTGTGACGTGGAGGGTCTGTGCGCACTTATCCTCAGCCCTGCAAGTTGAAGTAGGCTCTCCATCGCGGCGTCAATAGTGAATCTGGCAGGCCGCTGCCATGTGGCCCGAGTCCGAGTTTCTGCGCACAGACCCCCTTTTCGCCCCATAAAAACATCTCGTCACCCACCATTACACCTATTTGCCCACTCACCCAACTCACCTAGCCCACTTTTTTTTTTCTTTCTGTTTCTTTTTCTTCCCCCCCCTTTCAGCGCTGAGAAATGGCTGAATGGGCTACAGAGAGTATGAATGCACCTCGTCGATCGAGCCGGATTTCTGCGCAAGCACGCCCTGAGGCGCCCACAAGGAGAGTGCGAAAGGGAGCATCTGCTACTGCCAAGTCGACCAAGGCAGGATCCAACCGAAAACGGACCTTGAAAGAGGACCAAGAGGGAGAGCAGAGTGCCGTCGCCGACCAAGAGAAAGATGCAAAAAAGGTCCGTTGTTGTTGCGCCGATTTTTCTCTGGGCGGAGGGGCTGATGCCCATCGATGAATATCTTGTTCCTTCAAATTCCGTTTCGTTTTCGTTTTATTCTATTTTCTGTTGGATGATGATATGATGCTTGGGCGGGATAGGTAAAGATGCCCCCCACGGACGAGGATATGCAAGTTGCGGCTGATGGGGCGGCTGAGGAGTCCCCTGCGGTTGCGGAGTCTCCATCCGTGCCATCGGATGGACCAAAGCATGTCGACGTTGGGGAGACCCTTCCATCGCTCGTTCTAAAGAACGAAAAGGGCGAAGATATCGACACGGCATCGCTCACCGCAGAGAAAGGCGTCGTTCTCTTCCTAGTGCCAAAAGCCGATACGCGTGAGTGGTCTCCTTGAGCGTTCAACGGCACGAAGGATGCCTTTTTTGACGTCTCCCTTTCCTGGGCAACGCGATGATGTCGATGGGCCGACGGGGATGCGATCTGATTGACCGTAGCTGGCTGTACCGCACAGGCGTGTGGTTTCAGAGACGTTTGGCAGGAATTTGGAACGCTAAACTATGGTATCTACTGCCTCAGTGCGGACTCTCCCGCCGCGCAGACAAAGTGGCAGACAAAGGTGAATCAGTCTCCATGTATGGTCCGGTTCCCTACTCGTTTCTGACGGTCTCGTAGAAGCAACTACCGTATCAGTTGCTCTCGGATCCCCAGAGGACGCTGATAGGCGTACTCGGTGCTGCCGATGGTAACAAGACTAAGCGGAGTCATTTCGTATTCGACAAGGGCGGAAAGCTCCTCGATAAGAAGATGCCCGTGAAGCCTGTGGACAGGTGGCGTGATCCCGTTTGTCCATCATCTTCCGTCTGACTGATTTCGTCCGTTTTGGATGCGATATAGCCCGCGGTTAGCTCTCGAGTTCATCAAAGGACTCGGGAATTGAGACACTTGGAAAGGGTGCCCTGTGCGATCTCTGTTGACGAACTGTACTGTATATACCATGCGTTGTTCTATTTGTTCGACATGTCTTTTAATGTGCATTTTGCTTTGTAATAATGTCTTCCCCTGACCCCTAACGAACATACGCGTGTGGAAGGCGAGGCTGTGCACAAGTGAGTAGGTGTGGGCCAACTGCGAAGTTCTGTCCTGGCAAGCAAGGTTTACGTTTGGCTCTCCCGAGTCTTATTTGACTCGTGCCATGTTTCAGAGCGAATGGTTGTGGTGAGTGACACGCGCCTCAACTTGGCTGTGTGCAGCGTCGGTGCACCTTGGTGCCCTCTCATTCACCTCCCTAGACTTGGTTAGGCCTGCTTATAGACCATTGACTAGGTCGTCTGGCACAACCAGTGACGAATCTCCCCTATTTTTCTGGCCGTGGTCTCCTTTGCTCCAAATGTTCCAGCTTGTTTTCTGACGCGTTTTGCACTGTGTAGCTTCTTCGGTACGTTACGAGAATCTTCATCGTCCTCCAATACTCCTGGTGGGTGCCCTTTCTCCTAGTACGACTGCCATCGTCGCTCGCATGCCACCTCCACTCCTCCTTGAGCGTGACACCGTGGCGTGATTTATGTAGTCGATAGGATCTTTCTGGTGCGTATTCATTGTCTGTTGTGGTGTGTCGATGATCTTGAGGTTTCCTCCCCAATCGCACCCGTATCTTCAGGCTTGCCTACAGTTGCGTCTCCTCAACGGGTGCTGCTTGGCAAGTCACCACGTCTTCCACCTCAATCGGTGCATTCCAGAACGTTTATGTGGCCTTCCCATGGCCCACTGCGTCAGCGCTCTCATCTGTGATGCTTTCGTTTCCCTCTCCAGTTGTCTCACTGCCTGGATCGCCTTGTATGTTGACGCAAGCGACAGAATCATCACTCAGCTCGCCATATTGTGTACCAGCCCTATCCAATGGCTCGGTGGGCTTTCTGGATTGATGTATTCCGACACCGTTCTCGGCCGTCACCGCACAGGGAACAGAAAGCAGGTCCGGGTCTTAAAACAGCAGAGATGACGCAGCCCCGTTCCGCCAGTCTTGACACGCCAGACTCGACTGGTGTCCTCGCTTCAACCTTTAATCTTGCTATCCCATCCCCATTTTCCCTTGGCATCATTGGAGGGCCCGGTAGATTCGTCTGGACGACGCTCGTTGCCACCCAGCCCAGCGACGCTACTGAACAACCAGTCTGAGCCAGTGAGGGCCAGGGCGATGAAGTAGAGAACAGTGTGAGCACGCTGAGCACATCTCACGAGGACGGCCGACCAGTTGAGACCCGATACAGAAACCATCCGAAGACTCCGGAGGCGCGCTGGCCTACCCTGCCATCCAGTCTGTTTTCTTCGCCCTCCTTTCATGCGCTGTCGTTCATGCCACGCTCGTTATGTCCCTGCGTGACGTGTTTTGTTGACTTGTCTTTGGATTTCCGTGACTTGCCTGCTGGCACTGCTGGCCCCAGCGCTCGTCACGTTTGGTTCTGGTGTATCAATGGCTCTGTTAGCAGCCTCCTGACCTGTCTGTGGGGTTTTACTGGGGCTCGGCTGACATGCAACGTGCCTCCACGTCCCCGCCACTGCTGAAGCGCTGATCAGGTTGCCTGCTGCACGGCCTACACACCCCCAACCTTCTCGCCGTTTGTGGCTTCCTTGCCCAGTCCTCCTGTTGTGGCCATCTAAGTCTTTCCAACCCTCTCACTCGTTGTAGGATATTGAACATGTCTGTGCACGGCCTTGAGTTGAGTCACGCCGATATATATTCCAACGTGGCATTCCTGGATGCCACTAGAATACCTACCCCACCTTTGGCAACCTCGACCGACCAACAACCGATGACTAGAGCATTTGCCCTTCCCCATGCTTCTTGCCTCTCCCATTGCAAGACATGTAGTAGAGTCGTTCAACCTCACGTATCCTAGGTACACCGCTTCCTTCCTCTCTGTCTCGATACCAGTCATTCTTGCCTGCCACCCGGTATAGTCACCCATCCCCTGTGCTCTCTAACAAGCCTCGTGCAGTGGGAGAATAAAAAAGGGACTAGTGAAAAGAAAAAAAGATAGACGACACGAAAACACAGCCGAATGACGACAAAGAGAGATGTATAGAATGGACAGGAAGAGACGAGGGATGATGCTGTAAGAATGGCATAAATGGATGCACCCGTCGCGACGAGACCAACAAGGGTCCACCCGAGAAGCTGGTTGTACTCCGATAAAGCGATACATAGAACGGTAGCGAATTGTAGGAGTGCGAGCTGCAAGAGTCCCAGAAAGCGTTCGATGATGAGGTCGAATCGGTATTTCTCGAGAGCTTGCACAGTCAACCGTTTCCGATGTCTGCACTCGTGAGGATCTGACACTTTCAATGTACCAGCGTTAAGATTGTATATCCACTGCTTTCCGAGTACGGCTCCAAGGGCAGCGAATATGCAAAACAGGAAGCTCACGTAACAGAGCACAATACTGCTGGCAACCATATCACTGGGAGTAGGAGTAACCGGAAGTTGGTCGACGACCGTTGAATTGTCCACCTTTTTGATCAGGATTGCCAAGAGCGCATTTGTAGTGTCGCTGGGGTTGGGAGCCAACGGTTGCATTACCATAAGGAAAGTGGCTAGAACGGCCGAAAACAAGCCTGCCTTTGACATAGTCCATAAAACCAGAAGTATTTGACCAGTAGAAATGCTTACGAAGAAGACAATGATGTCCACGGAATTCAAGTACTTCTGAATTTGTTGATCAACATATGCGTCAATCTCTTTGTCTTTATCTTTGTCTTTCTCGTTCGGAAGCATATCGCCCCAGAACAGCGGGTGGCAAGTGCTCGGAGTGTCCGGAAGGCATGTTCAACAATATGCTACTCGGATGCAGGAGAACATCTTGAGTATGTTCAGTGAGGCGCCATTCCTGAATATGGCAGTACCATATACTAGGCCAATCAATGACCCTGACCTTTCTGTGCCGTTTGCAGCACACCCTGGATCAGGTTGGACGTCTGCTTGCACCATGGGATCGATAAATTGATGTTCCGGTCGAAAATGAGAAAGCTCCTTGCTTTACGGAGGGGCCGTTCGGTCGAACTCTAAGAGGGTTACGTTACATGGAAAGCTGGATGCTCGCACTCCGGATCCATTCGCACTTCTACAGATACAGGCTTGAAGGGAGGCAGATGCATGTTTGAAGGGAGGCAAACCCTGACCACTTTCATATCAGCGGGCGCTTGTGGATACGTAAGTCATCACGCTCACTGTTGAGAATAGGTATGAGCGGCGACAGAGGGACTGGCGGCTAGATCCGCGACGCCGTCAAGGGTTGTGGAGCGTATGCAGCACATACAATGGTTGCTCAATGCAGCAAGGAGCGCACCATTCAAGGTGCCAGCTTCCTTTCCCAATTGTCATTCGACAGAAAACAGAAGAAAACGAAAACGAAACGGGTTTCGAACGAAAATATATTTATGAATGGGCATCAGCCCCCCCCTCCGGACCCAACGAACAAAAAAAAAGACAAATCAGCGCGACAACAGACCTTTTTGGCATGCTACCCTCAGCCGGCGTCAACGCCTTGTTCCCCCTCTTGGCCCTCTTCAAGGCTGGTTTCAGTTGGATCCCGCCTGTCGACCTGGCAGCAATAGGTGCTCCCTTGCGCACTCTCCTTGTGTGTGCCTCATGAGGGCGTGCTTGTGCTGAAATGGACCTCGATCAACAAGGTGTATCCACCGTCTCCGTAGACGGTTCAGTAATTCAATCTCGGCGCTGAAGAGGGGAGAAGAACAAATCAGCGGGTTAGGCGCGGATATGAAGTCTATTGCTCCCGAAAAGTGCTTCCTGAAATGGCTACACCATGAGCTCGTGCATTGAGGATGTCCAGACGTACTGTCCAAAGTATAAGTATTTTGGTCAAAACTTCGTCAGTGGCTCCGTACCACCACATCAGACATAAACTGTGCAAGGCCCGCCGTTGAAGATTCACACGAGTCTCGCTTGCCAACGATGGTGCCCTCTGCGGAGGGAGAGATGCAGGTCGCGGTGGACGGGGCAGCCCAGAAGTCCTCTGTGATTGCGGAGTTTTCATCCGTGCCATTGGACACACCCAAGTTGGAGACACCCCTTCATCGCTCACCGCAGAGAAAAGTGTCGTTCTTTTGCCAGTTCCAAAGGCTGACACGCATGAATCATCTCCTGGCATGTGAGACGTCGTTCTGACGTCTACTGGGCGACGCGATGTGGATTTGCTGATGGGGATGTGATTCGATTGACTGTGGCCAGCTGTACTGCACAGGCGTGTGGTTTCAGAGATGTTTGGCAGGAGTTTGGAGCACTAAACTACAAGGCTCAGTGTGGGCTCACCTGATGTGCGGACAAGGTGGCACACAAAGGCGAGCTAGCCTGCATGTGGCCCGGTCCTTAACTCCTTTCCGAATGTCTCGTAGAAGTAACTACCTTGTTCTTGGATCTTCAGGGGATGCCAATAGGCGCACTCGGTGTTGCCAATACCTAGTAACGAGACTAAGTCGAGTCATTTCGCGTTTGACAAGGGGCTCAAAACTGATATGCGGCTGTGCCCCGCACAGCTTGTCAAAATTCTCGAATAACGTGACGCGTTGGGCCCCGGGACGACCACTACAACTGCTCCTTACATCTGCGCAGATGTCGGATCTACCAGCTGATCTAGATGTACTCAAGCTATTTGCAAGGACAGTTTGGGGCAATCCACAAGCTCTCGTAAAACGGCTTCCTCACCGGGATGTCGAGTTCATTGATCTCGGCAGCTTTGCCGACACCTTCAGGGACTTCACTGGGTCGATTTTAAAGAACGCCAAGATACTCATCAGAGAGGAGTATCGTAGCGCACTGCGAGCACTGCTTACAGACAGATATAAAGATGGAGCCTATGTTATTGGACAACCCGGTATCGGTGAGTCTAGGACGATGTTGGGCGTGACTTGGGGTTAAACTCGAGGCGTTTGCTTCATATCCACCAGGGAAGACATATTTTCTCATCTATTTACTCGTCTATTTTCTTGGCAACAAACAGGCCGTTGCAATGCAGCCTCCGAGCGGTGCACAGGTCTACGTCCTGTTCCAGGATACGGCTACTGCCTATCCTTTGTCACTACACGCCCCGCTCCGTGAATGCCAGTTCGTGTGGGCTCTCTGTGACTCCAATGCGGATATGCCAACACCGCACCATGTTTTCAAGGGGAATCCGAGAAGAATCAGAATCATTCAGGCGACCTCGCCCCAGGAGTCGCATTACAAGCAGTGGAGCAAGCAAATGGACGCTCAACCTTATATTATGGACATTTGGACAAAAGGGGAGATCGAGAGCCTCGCGTAAGTAACAATATCCTACACTTTGGTAGGATTTGAAGAGACATCCAGCACACTTTTGGGAAAGGATTGCAAGCGCATGATCAGTCTCGCGAGGAAGTGGGGCGCCGTTCCTCGAACAATACTGGGTTGCATTGACGATGAGGATCAGAACATTGAGAAGACGTTTCTTGAACACTGCGATGAGGCCATCAGGGGATGTCAACAAATCGAGGGTCCGCAACTCGATAGTAGCGGCCCATCGTATTTTTTCTTCTATCGGCCGAACGGGCATGCTACGGGGGAAATTGATCGCGAGTATCATTCCATCTCTGTGCCAACACGAACCCTCCGTAAGTGCCTTGAGAAGGGACTTGCGGAAAAAGACAACTCCGTCAGGATCCGATTCTACCGTATCCTGAACGGTGTACCAGGAACTCGTCAGGCCGCTGGCCACATCTATGAATTATGGTTCCATCGCTTCTTCACAACAGCAACAGACTCCGTAATACAGTGCCAATGGGTTGCACACGACTCGGACGATGACGCGCTCCAGCTGCCTCCCACAATAGGAGGGACCCCTTTTCTTATTCAATCCACCTGTGAAGCATTAAGGACTGGGACGCCACCACACTATTGGGTCCCCCCCCGCTCTAGTTTGCTTGGAATTGATAGCATCCTGGTGCTCGAGAGACAGGCATTCGCGTTTCAAGTGACTATTGGCTCGTATCATACATCGCCACTCAGTGGTCTACAGACGCTGGGAGAGTGGTCACCCAAGTTGAAAAAACTGGCTTGGAGAGTGGTGTTTCTCGGACCAGAGCAAGAGCCGATCCAGAAAATCGCAAGGCGTTGGGCTGGTCAGGTACGATTCCCAACAGATGAGACGCGCGTCACTGTGCCCGTTGCGTGGTCAGTGGTGGATCCTGTACGCCCGGATCTCGTCGATCTCGAGGTATGTGGATTGTCGGTTCATTGAGGGTCCTCTAACTTGCTTCTTAGCTGTATGATGACGAATCTGATGAAGAAATGGGGGAAGCTGAGGCGGAGTAATTGTCAGTCAACAAGCGACTCTTGTTCCATGTTTGTTGCCAAATGCCTGTTATCACAAAAATGTGATTGGATCAATGTCTTTGAGCACGCTGGGAAGGCCAGACAGGGGAAAGCGCCCTTCACGCCATGCCTACCTCACTGCCTACGATTCAGTGCTCTGCTCTACTCGCTCGCCTCTCTACTCGCTGACTACAGCGGCTCCTGCCGCACTCCTTGACCATGACTCATCTTGCAGAATTTTAACTGGGAGAAAATGTAGTCCCCAATGCGAAGACTTAACTTTTCCATTCAGGATATTACACAGGCTCCTACACACCGCTGCTGTCCGTGTGAGGGGCGACATGCTAGAGACAAGGCTAAATCCGAGTCGATCCCAGCCCAACTTTATTCCCCCAAATTCCACGCCGATATCTATGCGTGCCCAACGCTTACAATACAGTACGATACTTGTCTCTGATGAGTATATTAGCGTTTTTAAAAATTCCCCCAGTAAAGTGCTTAAAGGCATCGATAAAATCGATGTCCTGGTGAGGGAGCCGTTTCACGAGAGTCTGGTACAACACCCGTTAGGAACGCTTGTATGCAGTACACCTACTCGCTCTAGAAACCGGCAGGGAGAAGGCGCGGGCACGAGACACAGGGCAACTCGGGTTTTGAGTGTCTGTGCAAGAATAGAGTGGAACCACACACGCTTGCCTGCTAGTCTTTTTTGGCCGCCACACTCATTGCTTGAGCCTGCCGCAACGACCGAGCGATGTGCCCGTACGATCCCCACATAAGCCAGACGGGCACAACGACCCATCTGTGATCGAGGTGACTACCGATCATGAAAGCCCCGAAAGTGCGTGCACCACTTACATCACATTCATAAACTATAGTATGGCGAGCATGTCTTGCGTCAGTCCGCCAGTCAACACAGCGTCTGAATCGACCTACCACGAGGTATACCCAAAAATGAAATGCGTTGGAAGTATTCAAGTTGGAACTTCCAGTCAGCCATTCAGGACAGAAGGTCATCCAGCTAGGTGGATCACACCTCAACGAGGGGGCTCGGGGACAGACGCGAACAAGAACGACGCACCCTCCGTACAATTCCGCGGTACACAACACGATGATCCAATAGTGACGGGACGGGTCGTTGTTCATAATCTGGGCCATGATGTAGCAGCAAAGTGGCCCACAACCAAACACGGTCAACAGTTCGAGGGATACGACCGTTGGGTCCATGTATCCCCAACGGGCGTCTGCCAGGGCATACTCCTTCCCTGAGAGTGCATAAAGAACATACATGAGCATGCTGCACCGCTGCCAACTGGCACCAGTGGGGGGAGCACTCACAGAGGTCTGCCAAGAACCCGGTGCTGGTGTTGACCGACCTGCCAAAGGTGGAAAGGTAGAGGAAGGAACCCTCGAACCCAAAGTGTATCAACGCGTCAAAGGCCTTGACGATTCCCAATGTGTGTCAATATGTGCATCACGAATCGTGTCGGGCGTCGTACTCACCAGCCAGAGGAACGTGAACCTGTCCTGCCGTTGGGCGTGTTTGGGTAACAGGGTGTATGCGCAGATGGTGGCGACAAGACCGAGAACACCGACCGTCCCGAGGGCGATGGCAGAGAGGTGGGTGAACGCGTTGTCCAAGGTCAAGGCACTCATGGATACAGTCGTCGTTGGTGGAGAAGGGGTAAAGAACAAAATCACAGATGAAATATCGGGCTCGCACTGGCAGCCTTTTTCTCACGCAACCGGGTTGTGCTGGGAAGGGACGCGTTGTTACGCCACCACTATGCACCGCGTCCCAAGTGGAGTTTGGTTCAGAAAATCAGTCCCGGACATTGATCATTCATAGACGCTAATATGATGGTTCCGCTGCCCATCATTCTCAGGTCCCACGAACGGCAACAGATCGATCTCGTGTAAGTGGCTCCCGCATCCATAACAGAATGCACACCTAAAGTCGGTTTGGATTGCGAGCACACTTGCTTCCGATCGTCAGTGTTATTTCGTCCCACAGTTTCTGTTACAACTCGTATTGAGCGAGCCCACGCCTACGGTCTGCCCCCAAGCGGCACTGAGGGTAAGTCGGTTCCTGTCTGCAGTATGTTTCTTCGACCACCCCTCGAGGCCAACGACATGGCGCAGACAAGCTTTCCCGTCCTTGTCTTTCATGCCACTGACGCTTGCAAGTCGCCCACACGCTATCCCCAGTTTGGGATGGTGACGTTCACCCAATGCTTGGAGATGCTGACGACGATAGCTTGTGACGTGTGTGATCATCCCAACTCCTGCCAAGCTGCCGAGCTGCAACAAAGGACCACCATACCATATGGGATGCTACAAACGAGACAGTATTACATGTCACAGCAACCAATGCGAAATGCAGGCATGTACAGCAGTTAAGCCGGGCCCGAGACAGCAAACGCAAGAGATCCAGAACGAGGCTGACGAAACTCCCCACGACAGCATCGCAACTACATACAAGACATCCTGCGTTCATGTCCTCTGTGCGAGATCCTCCTTGAGCAGCTGCACGTTGAGGGAGCAAAACCCCGCTGTAAGGTTGTCTGAGACACACAAGCTCGCAGTGTTCTGGTAAGCCTGTTGGACGGAGGGCGTGTGACATAGAGGGAGGGAATGCCTCGGGACCGGCGGTGAAAGTAGGTCGGTGTCTTAGTCTGCCGACACATCCTAGGGCAGGATCGAAAAGATACTGCAGCCATGGATGCGCTCACACCGGATTGTTGAGACTTGACAGGTCCTCTGTTGTCTTGGTCTTGACAAACCACCACTCGAGGCCAACAGGCCTTTCAATGAAGTTACGATGGATGGTGAGCTCAGGTGACGGCTGACAACTTTTCCGGAAACCAGCCAAGCGGTTACCGAGGGTTACCGAGCGTCTTGACCAGTCCTGACGGCCAGGACTGGTCAGGACACTCGGTACTCGCTTGGAGAATGTCCCTCTTGGCAGGAAGGGGGGAGCGTGACCTGACGCAGTCTAGATCTAGAGGCCCCGTGCGTCGGAATGCTCTGCAAGCGAGCCTACCTGGAGCCTCAAGGAGATGGATAAGAGGGCGCCAAGATACGCTGGAGCATCACCAAGTGGATCCGGCCGTACTGTTAGTCAAACCCTCGTGGGTGGCTCTGTATCACAGCACCAGACATGAACTGTGCAAGGCCCGCCGACCGCGAAACCCTAACAATGAGCGTGATGACTTAGTACGTATCCACAAGCGTCTGCTGATATGAAAGTGGTTAAAGTTTGCCTCCCCTCAAACGTGCATCTGCCTCCCTTCAAGCCTGCTTCCGCCGAAGCAAAAATGGGCCCGGAGCACGAGCGTTCAGATTTTCATATAATATGGCCCTATTCGAGATCGATCAAACGACCCCTCTGTAAGGTACACAGTTTTCTCGTTTTCGACGGTAGTTGCCTCTACAAAGACAGTCAGAAAGGAGGGCCAGGCCACACATGCAGGCCGACTCACCTTTGTGCGCCACCTTGTCTACGTAGTAGGCGAGTCCGCACCGAGGCAGCAGATACCGTAGTTTAGGTTATTTAATTCTACTGGTGCTGTTATATCCTAATTTGGTAGTCAGGTGCGACTGCGACTGCGAATGCGACTGCGACAAGTTACTCTGTTTCTCCCTAATGACGAATCTCCCCTTCGAATCCGTATGTAGTGGTCTCCTTTACTCCAGCTTGTTTTCTGATGTGTTTTGAAACTTATTCGGTGCATTACGATCTTCATCGTCCTCCAATACTCCTGGTGGATGCGCTTGCATCAGGAAAATGACACCCCACTTATCTAACCTTATTTGACCTTTTTAACCTTTTTAGGCCTTAGCGACAGCGCCACTTCCCAAAAAACAGCGCCCAA
>JBBPMH010000310.1:0-35146 GCA_038090235.1 Pulveroboletus ravenelii | reverse complement strand
GTGCAAGATACTTCGGTTGGCCCTCCAACCATTGTAGCAGAGACAGAATCATGGAGAACCTAGTTTCCCCAAATCCTCGACTATGATATCTCTCTCATCTGATCACTATCTTGAACAGGCTGACACTCGTTGTCAGCTTCTTCGTCAGCAGATCCTCTATATTGCTGATCTACTTTCTCAAGCAACAGCAGTTATGGCTGAAGAGATCCAATCCAATGCTGGCAGAGTGAAATGGATGGATTGTGAGGTTGAAGAACTTGTCAACTATATCCATGAACATTGTGCAGAAGGTTTAGGTGGCCAATTTAAAGAGTCGACTTACTCCTTAGCATTGCAGCATCTCCAAAAATTCCGGGAGTCTGGCAAGCCCAAGGACGCCAAGAGCATCAGATTGAAATGGAACCAGGTAAGTCCTATTGCGATCTGGTAAGGTAAAGCTGACCACATACGGCAGCTTAAATCTGTATACATGCTTATCTGCAAATGATGCTCGACTTTGGGAGCACACTGGGACAATGCGAGAGGCACGAACATCCAGGGTGCTGCAGCCAGTGATGTGTTTCAAGTGTTTATTGCTATCAGGATGCATGCTCTTTGCAGCGATTTAAGGAGGTACTGACCCTCTTCTAGGCAAATACTGCATTCAAGGAGTTTGAGAATAAAGGCTGGGCGCACCTTGAGAAGATGGACGAGATTTTTCCCAACAGAAATGCCCCTGGTGTCAACATATATTGGCTGCAAGATATGACTATGTCGTCTATGCCTTCTGAGGCAAACAATGACCACACCATGGATGCAGCTGACAAGTCCGTTCCAGCTGCCAGCCCCGCTATCCCGTTATCCGGGATCTATGAACAATTTGCTGCCAATGTCGCTGTATCTACCATGACCGCCCTCACGACTCTTGACCCGCCTGTGCTAACTACGGCCCTGCTCCCTCTCCCAGCCTGGACAGACCTATCAGCATCTCACCAGGCCCCTTCCATGATCCAGTCATCCACCAAGTGCCCACTCTCTCTATTGTTCCCGGATGAAACAGACGACTCGCTACTTTTTTCCCCACAAAACCCACCCATCTCTACCATGATGTCCCCTTCCCTTGCCGCCTCGTGTCACAGCACCAAGCATAGCCATAGCCATGTGTCCACAAGTCAAAGCACTGTCAGGATTTCTAGTGGTCGGAAGAACAACACTACTAGTATCACGCTTCATGAGGTTGACACGTCACTCCATCACCTCAATGATTCCATCAACAAGAAGATCACTGATCCTCTTGTTGTAATTGACAAGGCGATGAGGATGGTGAAGGGGCTTGGTCAACAGCTGCCAGCGGACCACAGGCGGTTCATCAAGCTCCACCTTTCCAATCCCCACAATGCATCTGCCGCTGTTGTGTTGTGTAGCAGTGAGTGCGCTGATGACTGTATTAATTTTGTAAAGGACTTGTATGATCAGTATCACCCTGACGCTGCTACTGCAGCGGGCTCAAGCACGTTCCCAGGTAGTTTCAATTAGACAATTGTTGTACTGCATATTGTTCCTCTTGTATCATGTGCAATCAGATCGAATCAGTGTCTTCTTTCGCTGAAACACATTGTAGTGATTACAAGTATATATCAAAACTATCAATTTCCTCCCAATCTAAGTCCCAATCATCATCATCTTGACAATCTCACAGAACATTTTGATAGTTGTTCCACATCTTCTGTGCAATGTCATCACGCATCACACTAGCCTCTGTGTGACCCCCACCAGTGTCACAGCCAGTGACATCTTCTTCAACATCGGAACTATCGGAGTCATTGGATTCCGTGGTGTGATCCTCAAGAGAATCATGTGAGAGTATGAAGTTGTGCAAGCACGTGAGTGCAGCAGGCAGCCGGGATTGAACGTCAATCTTGTATTCAAGTGGTAGGTGGAGAATACGGAAGCGGCCCTTAAGAATGCCGAAAGTACGTTCGATAATGTTCTGGGCTGATGCATGTCGAAGGTTGAAAAGTTCTTTGCTGTTCTGGGGGCTGGAGGTGCACAATCATACAAGGAATTAGTAGAGGATCAATAGTACATACCATACATTAGCATGGCCCCACTTGGCCAGATGGTAGTGGATACCACGGTAAGTGTTATGATTTGATCATAGACACATAGAACCCCTATTCTTTTTTCTGACTAGTGTGCCCTATGATGCCCAACCATTACCAACCACACCTAATCCCCTCTGGCTCGTCACCGGAACCACTACTCCCACCTGGTCTATGCTCACCCGGCATCCATCTATGCCTACCCGGCACCCATCTATACCTGCCTGGCATTCGTCTATGCCTGCCCGACATCTGTTTGTAACCATCAACATCTGTCTATGCCTGCCTGGCATTAGCCTCCGCCTAGCACAACCTGCCAACAGACTACACCTACACTGCCACAGGTATCCCTCGTGACTCTGTCACACCTTCCTAGTTACTCCTTCATATTCCTTTGCATCCTTTTCTCCATCATTCTTGCTTAGTCCTTGAACTCTAGATCCCTCTGCCCGATCCTCTCTGATCAGCCTCATGCCTCTCCATTACTCATTGCTCCCCTTTCGCCATTTGTCGTCTTACTCACTCGATTCATAAGCCTTGTTTATCCTCTGTTGCTCCACATTTACCTTCCTTTGTTTACTCTGTGTATATAAACCCGCCTCGTAGATACACTGTTTCCCTAGCTTAGATCTACTCGGCAATCTACATTGTTCTCCTCTATGTGTCTTCGCTCAACACTTGACTGAGCGCTTTGCTCTTTACTCTTGTCTCCTGGCTACGTCCCTCATCCCGTCCCACTGTAGCTGCTCGCTAATAGTTCTCCTTGTCCTCGCCCCTTAAAGCCGAGTCCACACTTGACCTTTCGGGATCAAGCATAACAGTAAGGGACAAGAAGGTGAGGATGCAGTGGGTAACCAGCATCGCCAAGCAGATATTTTCTGTGCGGGATCTTCAGATCATGTGTGATCGCATCATCATATACGCGCGCATCTGTGGCCGAGCCTTCCCATCCTGAGAGCATATATACAAATGTCATGTCGAAGTCACAGATAAATAATATGTTTTGTGACAGGTTGCCCTTCTGATCTCGATACTGTGGCTGTTGTTGGGATGGTGGTGCAATGGGGATGTGACTACCATCGATCACCCCAATAGCATTCTGGAAGTATGGGAAAAACTTAGCGTTGTGTCGGATCTTGTGTGGGACCACATCTCCTGAAGGGAATTCAATATACATGTGGTAGAGTGGTGCGCTGGAGAAAATCCATATCATTTTTTTGAAGTATCTGCACAGTGGTTATTATCTTTTTTGTTTTTTAATAATCAACTTAAGTACCAAGATATTGTGTCATTAGAGTGCTGGAAGTGCTCACCAACATGCTGAGTGGTCAGACCAGTGACACACATATACAAAAAGATCACAACCTGTTCCTCCAACTTGACAAACTTGGAATCAGTGAATCCAAGGGACCGTAATTCGGCAACGATCTGTAAAAATACGTGCTTGCACACACCCAGCTCTGAATGGATGCGTTCCAGATGGCCATTGAGAAGCTCCATGACCCACTGATGGCCCGACAGGATAGAGGTATGATATGGGGTGGGTCATCGGATTCCACTAATAACCTCGATGAGCGACTGCAGTAGCGAGCGGATGACTCTGAGAATAGTGCGATAGATTTCCATACGTGTGTAATTATCATCATATGTATCTGGGTTGGCGAGAGTCGACGACATGATTATCTATATTGCCATCATTCCGAATGGTACTACCTCCATAGAATTCTGTCTCCGCTACAATGGTTGGAGGGCCAACCGAAGTATCTTGCACAAACCAAACAAAGACAATCAGGGTAACAGCATATCTGTATGGGCTCTTACTAGGGGCAGCCACATATCCTTATGGTTGCAGGGTGCGCACCATGCAAATATTGTGTTCCCTACTTCGCCAACCAATTCTGCCTGTCCTTGATCTCAACCTCATCCTTGATCTGAAGCATCCTACGATAGCTCAGGTTAGGAAACATGGACAATGCTGCATTGACAACGGAGTCAGTCAAAATGAAATCGCAATGGGTATACTAGTAGTCGTGCTGTGGGTCACAGTCCTGAACCCGAAGCCTGGGGCAATCTCCCTGAGGATTGTGGGTCTGATATAATTATAATCATAAATGCTCATACCTGCCATCCATAGACGCCTCGAGAACCTGATAATGTGAACTCACTCTAGAACATTGGACGAACATATGCTCTCCCGTGGTGTAGATCGAGGTTAGTACATGACACGTGGATGGGTGTTGACAGCAACCCATGATCATCCTCATTTGGACAAGATGCGCACTAGGATTTAGATAGCAATGTGTGCCACTAGAACTTGGTCGAGAGAATGAACCTTGACAATCCAGTAATTGATACGCATCATGATCCTCACCCTCACAATCATGCATGGACCAAAGCCATAGGTTTTGATGGCAAAACCTACCCACAGAAACACCATGCCTGATATTGTGACTTGCCCATCCACATATATTGGACTCCATGCCAGAACATCTCAAGCACATCACCAACTTTACATGAAACATATATGTGACTATATGTTGGTATAACCTATGTAACCTCCCTACAGGACATCAACACCTTAGGGGATGGACACTGGCATATCACAAAACACAGTTCCTGATGGTGATGTTAGGGCTTGGGCCTGAAAAGCCTGGGCTTGGGCCTGGGCCCGGGCTTTGTAATGTTAAATGACAGTATAGTTATATTACTTGCTAGTATCAGCTATGTACATATCATAAAACTTTGTCACTGATTTGTGGTGAGAGCTGCCATCTGATGACTGCTGCAGAATACTCAATATTTTACTGTATATTCAAGTGTTAATACACTATATTTGTAGAATACTCAGTGAATCACTGTGTAAACTAAAGCTACATAGGTGCGATGTAAGGTGTGCTTACATAAGCTAAATACCAAATAGGGAAATCCAACACTCCCTCTCAAGCATAGGCATAAATGCTTGTCTAACACCCAGTAAAATAATAGGTAAATGAAAAGAGTGAATACATGATCAAAACCTATATGTAGTTGCTGAGTCCGTGAGTAGTCCGGGTGTAGTCCATGTAGTCTGTGACAGTCCAGTAGTCCGTTTTCGAGTGCGCTCGAGCAGTTTCCTAATATGGTAATCGTGCCTCGGATAATGCTGGACTTGCCTGTATGCCCGGTTTCAATTCCTCAGCTCTAGCAGCATCATATATATGCAGATATTAGCTGTCTATATCTTCAATACAATATTTTCATCATATGTGAGATCTATTAAGGTGTCTGTGGGGGGTCCATGTTGATTGCGATGGATCCATGTCACTGTGCTGAGTGGTTACCATATATAGTAAGTCATGGCTCACCGTGTCCGCTCTGGCTTCCATGCTCACAGTCTGTCTTCAGTTGGCCTCTACACTATTGCGTGCACATTTCATGCTTCCGGATCACTCCTATTTAATTATTTACTGTTGAAATCCTAGGCTTGTAGCCATGGCTAGTGGATTTCAGCTAGCGTTTAGCTTTCACATTCTTCTGATCATTTAGAGTTTCCTGATGTGACAGAACATTAAACCTTCACCCTATAGATTCAGACCATGACATATTATGACATCATGATGATGTCACTATGACATCACTGATCTTGGGTAATGCAGGAACTAGTGATGTGCCGGGCCCGGCCTGAAGCCCTCAAGCCGGCAGAGCCGGGCCCCAACAGGCCGGGCCGAGCCGAGCCCTGATGGGGGCCTGGAACGGCTCAGGGCTCGGCTGGGGATTTCATAAGCCCCAGGCCAAGCCGAGCCGAGCCGCCGAAGCCGCGGCAGCCGTGAGTCCAGTGGCTGAGCCTGGGCGGCAGAATCCGGTGTCTATATTAGTACATCCAATGAAAAATTTCCTAAAGTTTCATCGTTCCGTCAATCCGATCGACCGCTTATTCTCAGAAGTACGGCATGTCTGACCACTCTGACACCGATGAACAGCCACGCCGACCAAAACGTGTGCCTGCCCCCTCGGCACGGGTGACATGTGCCGACAATGCAGCCGAGCTAGAGCTGTTTTCCCATCGGCAAGC
Organism: Pulveroboletus ravenelii; assembly: GCA_038090235.1. NCBI lineage: Eukaryota > Fungi > Basidiomycota > Agaricomycetes > Boletales > Boletaceae > Pulveroboletus > Pulveroboletus ravenelii. The sequence continues at coordinate 29,014 of JBBPMH010000310.1, read as the reverse complement.
ACAGGCAGCAACACGGCCTGTGCACGCAGTCCCCCGTCAGCTCCTCCACGGAGTCTGACTCGGTCCAGACCCTACCTAAAAAAAAGAAACGCTCCAAAGGTAAGTGAGACCATTTCTAATTTTCCTGGTGCTAATTTTCTTAGGTCGCACCTTAACCTCTGATCGGCTCCCAGCTAGGCCATCAGGCCCAGATGAAACTGGATCTGATGGCCTGCTGAAGGACATCCAAGTTGTCGATGTAGATGAGCCAATCAAGAAGACCCGCTCGGACCGTATCCAAGACATCGACGCTCTGTTCTCAGAGCCGTATACAAAGAACGAGAAAAAATATAGAAACTGTAATGCTTGCACGTACGTTCACCTTCCTTTGTCAATATTTTCTTGTTCATTATCCAAAGTAAATCACACAAAAAGCCCGTCGCCATTATCAACGAGGTGACAACTCTACGCCGTCACCAACAGGCAAACCATCCAACCGAGTACCGGAAATGGGCAACCGACAACGGCTTCGAGTCCATGCTCCCTGAAGATACGAAGCGGCGCCGTGAGGTTGCTCGAGAAACGTCTGGATCTTCCGGCCCCAGCAGACAACTGTCGCTCAATGACCACCTCGCGCCCAGGACCTGGTGGAGATGAGAAATGGGAGTAGTCGGGATGAGGTCGGCCTCATCCGTGCGATTGCGGTGAAGGTAGGTGCAGTCGTGAGTTTGTCTATTATCATTCTAAGTGTCTTATAGGCTCGCTCTTCCGCACAACGAAAAGAGCTCTTCAAGAACATCCAGTCTCGCTCACCCCCACTGCAGCTGCTGCTCGATATGAAGGTCCGATGGTCATCAACGTTTACAATGCTTCGTCGTGCATTGGATTTAAAGGAGGTAAGCCTAGGCTTTATTTATTGGCGGCATTAACTAATTCTTACTGCAGGACGTCAATACCTTCATTGAACGATTAGGCTGGCAAGAACGGGACGCTGAGAAACGTCACAAGCTGCTAGAACTAGAAGTGTTAGACACGGAGTGGGATCAAGTCCGCCATCTACTGGCTCTCCTTGCGGTAACTTTCTAGTACTCAACTTGTACATGTACTTACTCCTTCCTTAGCATGCAGAGAATGCGCAACATGCATTCTCGACTGAACAGGGACCCACGCTGCATGCCGCATTGCCGGCATTGGAAGCGTTACACAAAGTTTGGTCGGCGCGCGCGAGAAGCAACAAGTATCGCAAATTCTCGGATGCCCTTGAAGCTGGGCTAAACAAAATTACGAATTACTACAACCGTACCTCAACATCTGATGCCTACATCGTTGCTATGGGTAAGTGATTTGGCCTGATCCTATATGTAGCGCATATTTGACTGTTCATGGCAGCGCTCGATCCACTACAAAAGCTCAACTATATCCGGATGAATTGGGGTGAAGAGCTCCATAGTCAAGCGCTGCAGCATGCCGAAACGATTGTACGTATCTCTCCCGACCCTCATTGTCACTTGTACTGACGGATTAAACAGTATAAAGAGCGCTACTACGACATGTACCAGAAGGATACGGACAGGACCCGAGAAGCAAGCCAGACCCGGCATATCACGACACACAACTCCAAACTGCGCACGCTCCTGGCTGGCCTTCTGGACGACGACGAGAGCGATGGGGACGGGGATCTCCCAGCGGTCAACAATACCGGAAAGCAGTGGGATGATCCCTCACAACCTTGGTTACGCGGATTCCACGAGTATCTCAGCACACAAGAGAACATGGGCGACCTCACCATTATCCAATGGTGGGGGATCAACTCTGTGCGGTACCCAGTCTGGGGTTCCCTGGCGCGTGATTTTCTCTCAATCATGGCGAGCTCAGTATCATCCGAACGTGTTTTTTCATCTGCAGGTATCACGGTCAGCAAGCGGCGGAACCGTCTGAAGGGCGACATAGTAGAGGCGCTTCAATTCCAAAAGTGCGCTTGGAGGACAGAGCTCCTTTTTCGGGAGGATCCAACGGTTGTCTCTGAAACATCAATGCAGGGCATAGTCCGATCAGATGAGGAGGGTGATGAGGGAACGGACAATGAGTCGGACGCTGATTTTTTAGAGCTTTGAAAATTACTTAGCGCTACTGTAGACATACTCTAAATACAGACTATGGCCTGGGCCCTGAGCCCCAGCTTTGGGCCGAGCCGAGCCCCGATTGACGGCTCTTGAGGGCTCAAGGCCCGGCTTGAGATTTCGGAAGGCCTGAGCCCTCCAAAGCCGAGCCTGGGCCGGGGCTTTTGGGCCGAGCCGGGCCGGTACATCACTAGCAGGAACGTACTGACGATATTCTATTACTCATAGCCCTACTATACCTGTGACACCCTGGTTTACCCAGTATGCACCCAGGACTACATGGTGCTTCCATTGTCCATCCCGGACTAACCTGGGTTGCTGACTGATATCTGACTTATGTTGAGTCATGATTTGTCATGCTCAGTAATCATGACACTTATACTAATACCTAGCCAATAGCATTTAGCTTCTTACCCCTTGACATATTTATCATCCAATAGGGATGAGCTGTCATTGTATGCTTCAGACTCAGATGTGTTTCATCTGAGTTTCAACCTTGCCCACTTGAGCTTTAACCTTATAGATCCTTATATAGTAACCACAATTCTAGGTGTTTAACCTCTCAATCCACTTTCAACCCACTTTACTGTCGAGCCCTAGCTCCAGTAGCGTCTACCTCTTTTCTACTCGATTATCAAGCTTCTCATATCTTGCCCAACTGCACATCACTCAAGCACAAGCCTTGCAAGAGCTCCCCACCATCGGTTAGTATTTCTTACAAGCTTCCTCTGACATCCTCTCTTAGATTCATTGTTATGGTGATACTTGCTGCTATGGATCTTGGGAGACTAACCTTGGGATTATGAGCCCCCTCTTGGTCGCACCTCGCCCATGGCACCTATGAGCCCTGTTATGAATATCTCCCTCCTCCATTTCCAACAGGTTATGAGCCCTGCTTGCTGGGCATTTAGCCTTACAGCGTAAGCACGGGATTAGCTCTTGACTTGATGCAAGTCAGACTGGATATCTAACTGGTATGCTCAGTTGGCATAATTGATTTGTTGCTGATCGCATGTATGCTCGTGTTATATGACGGTACTCATGTGCTGTACACAGATGCCTTTACAATGATCAAACGAAGCGAGTTTCACAACTCTCTTTGGGATCATGGCCTTAGTGCTAATGATCGTTGCCTTCGCCTTTCGAGCCTACATGGTGCTTTTAACAGCATCAGGTTTTATAATGGCTGCACTTTATCTTTTTGTTGTGCAACATCTCTCAGATGGTGGCGACTTCAGTGTTTTATTCACTGAGTCAAGGGGAAACAACGGATCAGCATTACGGATCTCTACCAAGAGTCCTTTCGCCTCCTTTATCACTTCTGATTCAAAGGTAACTGACGGTTTGTGTCCTAATAGACGATCAAATCAAACCTGACATTTTCCACCTGTGAACAGACAAGTAAGTGATTACCCTTATGGTCTTAGGCACACCGCTCGGTCTTCAAGAGTCTCACATCACAACCATCAAACTCGTGAATCAGTTTGGTCTAACCCAACCAAACATCCTCTGCCATATATGCAACATTCACCTATTCCTAGGAACCTGGTCAAACCGCCGCTTCCTACACCTCCACCAGACGTTCCACAAGTTTTATGTGTCGAAACTCCTATTCCTTGTTTAATAAACCTGCTAAGTGAACAACAACTTGACAATGCCCTTCGACCAATCTACCATTTTGTCTCAGGGGACAACTTGCACCCTGCAGATGCTCAGCGTCAACCAACTACTAGATGGTCAGGCCAACACGATGGACAGTCAATCACTCTCGGATATGAGTGACTACCATCTCGATCACGGGATTCAAGCTCTGAGGCTTCTGGAACCTGTGGACCCACAACCCATGAGGATAACCACCGAGATCGACCTGATGGGGATTCCAGCTGAACCCTATAGCTTGGTCATCGTGCCTCCTGCTTTGGCAGGAGCGTTACCGTCCTCTCGGGTGGTGGAACTCTCGTTTCCAGAACATTGTCCTCTCCTGGATCAAGGTAACGTGTTCCAGAACATTGTCCTCTCCTGGATCAAGGTAACGTGTTCCAGCACATTGTCAAGCTGGAACAAGACGGTACCATTATGTGCACCATGGCACCCTTTTTACAGGGCCAGTATGATGGCATCTTAGCCACTTGGGTGCAAAATGAGTACTTCGCTCACGTCGAGGGACACCGTCCCAGTCAAATTGTTCATGTTCACACTGTGGACTTCGAGGAACACTTTTTCAAGAAGGAGATACAATACCTGTGGACCACCATGTTCATCAATGAACCCCTCTACTCTGTCTTTGAAGCTGCCAGCTGTCCAATCGCTACGGATAGTTACGACTCTACACTGGATGTCTTAGTCCACCACATGGGATTTGAAGTTTATTCAATGCATTCTATGCCCCATGGCTGGCTTCTGGACATGGTTCATGCTGAACATTGTTCTATTTCACTAAACATCGATGAGATACCCTTTATTGGGGTACATCTCGGTCACAACAGTGAACCGGATGTTCCGTCTCACAGACTTTTCAATGAGAAACTTGAACATTTTTATAGGTGTAATCTTGCCCCCTATATGGGGTTTCTTAGGTCTTTGGAAGACCTGAAGCACACCCATCTTGGGCTAGCAAACTGCTTGCAGGAGAATAACTGTCTCTTCTCACATCATCTTCAAGCCCTGCTATGCAAATGTCGAGACCTACAGACGCAGATCTTGTCTGTCAATCTAACGGTCAATCATGCGGTTGCTGAGAAGAATCGTTTGGAGACGGAGAATCAAGCGATCACCTTAACTAAGGTGACTCTCTGTCATCAAGTCCAATTGCTTCAGCTCGCGTTTGACATTGTGCACGGTAAGATGCAGGATGTGGTTAACACTGCTGCATTACACTCTAGGACCCTGGCTATCGCGAACCAGGAACGCTCCACTATCCTTATGGAAAATGAGGAGCTGTGCCTAGAGAATGTGGAATTCTATCAATGCTTCAATGAATTGAAACAGGATTTAGAGATCACTCGTTCTTCATGGGACTACCTCCAAGAGGATTGGGACTGACAAGCGAGACTTATCGGAGAACTCATGGCACATCTTGATGAATCTAACAAGGCAACTGATAAAATTGCAGACAAATATTTACACTTAACCTGCAATGAGCTCCTCCTCACCAACAGTTCTCATGCCGGCTGCGTTTCTTGTGGGACTTCCCCTATTCCCAGAGGAAATCCAATGTTTGACAAAGAAGATGTCAACAGACCCAGAACTCAACAAGTACGTTTGGAAGCAGGCTCAACTTCTCGTCAGATCTGCACTGCCCACAATTTGGCCAATGCCGCACCATACAAGCAGGGCCTATGCCAGAAATCATCTGCCTGAACAAGGAGTACATGAGAAGGACCTTGGACTGTTTAGATCCAAATTCATGCTGTTTATCTCTAATTTTTTAACATTTAACTGTTTGTCTAGTAGAGAGTTCTTTCACCCATACTTCATGCATCAGCAGAAGTCCCTTATTCCTAGGGGATTTTTTGCTAAAACCGAATTAGTGAATCCACACTATTTCGGGGCATTGTATTGGGAAGATTTTTTAGCCTTCTCTGATGACCCTTTACTGCACTGGTATTGGATCAAAGAGAGTCGCTTCAAAGTCTTTCTCTCTGGTCAAGCAGAACGACAATGGCCTACTACTCCACCTTTTCTACCAACTCCTACCCCTGCTTCAATGATTCCACCATTACCATCCATTGAACCTATGCTGGTTCCCAGCTTTTCCACTCTTCCTTCACTTTTTGAGGGAGGATCTATGCCACCGTTTTCAAACCTACTTTGGACTTTACAAGGACTATCTGAAGAACCACCTGGAGCGTTTATCCAGGAGGATCAAGCACCCTTAGAGGACCTCTTCTTGTTGGAGATTTTATGACTTTTCGTCACCTCTGGTCTTGGTCTTCAAAATTTCTTACAGGATACGGATTATATCCATTCACCCGTCCTTTCCAATATTGGCTTAGGAGAAGAAATCAAACCGAACACATCTTTGGCTTCTAGTCAACCCCTGGTGTCATCTTTGGTGTCTAGTCAAACAGTGAATGAAGATGCAACACCTCCGATCCACTCTCCATTTCACCTTCCACAAGAAGAATTATACGACGATCATTCTCAACAGAGCAGCAGATGTAGTCCGATAGTGAGATACACTCATGGCAAGTTGCCATCACCAAAAACGCAGTCAGCTGTAGGACCAATGATCACTCACTCTGGATATCCAAGTCCGCGACAACCAGTATGGCCTCAGTCTGTTCCTTCACTGGAATGGATGTGGGAGGAGAGCACTGCTGGGAGGATCAAGGATGAGGATGAGGATGCATATCTTTTCGATTTTCATAATGATTCACACGAGTCCCTGAATGGCTCGACACACTCTTTGAAACCACCAAGTCCTGGAGCTTCACCCCTAAGTGTTTCTGTTATAGAAAGTTTTACTGATATACCTTTTAGCAAAAATTTTCTAGGATTTTTAATCTGGTAAAAAATGACTTCTGAATCTTTCAAGATTGACAGTACCATTCAGAGCCGCCTTACTACTCTGAAGGGAATCAGCAACTACATGACCTGGTCTACTATGCTCAAAAATGTCTTTGCCCTTCAAGGCACTGATAACATTATTGAAGGAAAGGACCTTTACTCCTCTCAGACTACTCCAGATGGAAAAGCAAAATGGAGGAAATCTGACCTTCAAGCAAAGGCCCTTATATTGATCTATGTCACAGACAATATGTGACACCTTACATCCAATGCTTACAACAGCACAAACACTTCCCTTGCGAAGTTGTTTTGGGATGCCCTCAAAGGTCTTTATGCGCCGACTGGGGTCACTGGCAAATTCCACATCTTTCGGGAAATCGAACATATTCAGATTCATGGCAATCATGAAAGCATTCCAAAGTTAAATGACTTCGCCAATATCTTAAATCGAGCATTGGACACTGGACTTACTCTTCCAGATCCATTAAAAGCCATGTGGCTGCTCTCGAAACTTCCACATTCCTTTGAAGGAATAATCTCCACTATCGTTCATATCATGGACAAAACGCACTTCACTATCGAAGAGATAATGCCGAAGCTGATGCAAGAGGTTCAACTTCACCGAAACCAGCATTCTGGTCACTCAGCAAAAGTCTCTGGACCTCCCCATCATGGCAAACTCCAAGGGAACACTGTCTATTCTCATGCTAACAGAACGGCTGCTATCAACCATGCTTCTGACTACAACAAGAAAAGTTGTATGTATTGTTATAAGCAAGGACACAAACGACCAAACTGCTAGAAAGAGAAATCCAACAAACATGGTTCAGGATCAGTAAGACCTGTACAAGCAAAACCCTCTCCTGCCAAATCTTCACCCACTGTTGTGGATGCTTCAAGAAAGAAGTCTTTTAAGAAGAATAAAGGCAAGGGTCATGCACACTTCGCTGAACTCGAACAGGAGGATTTACCTTCTGATGACGAGGCTTATGCCGAAGTCATTATATCCCCTGAAATCACTCGTCTCCTGGATATCCTTAATAAGGACACAACTGATAGAGAACTCTCTATTGAGGACACCTCCTTCCTCCGGTCCTATCTGGAACACAGTATCCTTGATGTAGCATCAGGATCTACTTCCATGACTCACTTACCAGACCATCTAAAGGACATACCTGAAAAGGAATGAGAAACCCTTCAAGAGGTTGCAGATGTCTATGCGACACCAAAACCATCTATCATGGATTTACCTAGGGAACAAACCCTGAAACCTCTCTCTTTCCTGCCTACTACTTTACAGGAATTCAAACAGAGAAAGAAAGGTCACTCGGAAGGTCCCTGTTCACTGCTGAAGAACAAGAAGGAGAAAGGAAAGCAGAAAGCAACTGAGGAAGAAGAAAATGTTCCAGTTTTTCAGTTCAGAGAGAACCTCCGTCTTTTCAACTAGGAGGAACAAGAACTCCACAGGATTCTTCATGTAGAAGACCTGATGGAACCTGAAAACATGGACTTACCCCTTAAGATCACATGAACGTTTTAAATGGAGAAGACCAGTACTCTCAAACTGGCTACTGGGACGAAGAATATAGTGTGGACTTCTATGAAGCCTATACCGCATGCGCTGCCACTACAGACTCCAAAACCACCAAGGACTATTGGTTGGTTGACTCTGGCTGCACTCACCATCTGACACCGTTTAGGTCAGATTTTAATTCTCTTGACTCCCGCTCCATCCCTTGCCAGGTAGCAAATGGCCAGACCATTATGCTCTATGGACCTGGTACTGTCATTATACAGCAGAAACAGGGGGCACAATCCTTGAAGCCCCTTATTCTTGACAAAGTATGACATGCTCCAAAAGCTTCACACCGCCTACTTTCTGTCATCAATCTCACACGCAGTGGTTATCGCTGTGAGATTACCCAAAATACAACTCTTTGGAACAAACAAGGAGACAAAGTCATCCATGCGACACCCATCAAGAATGGAACATCGCTACATTGGTTCAAGGCTGGTAATCTCAAACCAAGACCACAGATGTTTGCATCTCTCCTCACCGATCTTTCTAATGACTATCACACTTAGCACAACCATTTAGGACACGCCTCTCGTGATGTGATTCACAAAGCCACTACGACTATAATGGGTTTACCTAATCTGCAAGCGCCGAACAACCCACAACCTTGCCCAGGTTGCAAAATGGGTAAAGGCCACCAACATCACTTTGGATCTAGTGTCAAAAGGGCTACATGCATAGCAGAAATGGTCCACACCGACTTGGTAGAATTCCCGGTTCTCTCAAGAGAAAAGTACAAATGGATCATCACCTTCATTGACGATTACTCTTCTTATGTGCAGATAACTCTGATACGCCACCTACACGAAACAGATCAAGCAATATGCAATTCTATTGCTTGGATTGAATGCCAAACTGGTCAAGCACTTTGCTGCCTACATTCTGACCAAGGAGGAGAATTTTTGGGTTCTCTTTCGCGTTTTCTTTTGGAAAAAGGTATTGAGCATCAAACTGCCGTACCACACACTTCTCAACAGAATGGACGAGCAGAACATTTTAACTGCACTCTTCTAGAGAAGGCAGAAGCAATCCGTCAACATGCTTGTGTATCTCATGGCTTCTGGCTGGACACTGTCAAAACAGCCCTCTATATTATCAACTGTCTGCCGAAGAAGATGCTCCAGTGGAAAACCCCATTCGAGCGCCTTAATGGAAAATCTCCAGACATGTCCTATTTCAGGACATTTGGCTGTAGAGCTTATGTTTTCATCCCTCAGGAAGAATGACCTGACAAGTTAGCACCAAAGACTCTGCTGATGATCTTCATTGGATATGCTATGCTGACAAAGGGATATCACTTTTGGTCTCAAGATTGAAGATGCATTTATACGTCATCAACTACAACTTTCGACGAAATGCTCTTACCATTCTGTTCCAATAATTGAACACCAGACAATGATTCTATCATTTCAAATGAACCTTTTGGACACTTACACGATGATTCAGATTCAGAGTCAAGAACTGATCATTCTGACACTGATAGTTCCAAGGACAATTCTGACGATGAAGATACACCCTTGCATCTAGATATTCCAATCGTTCAAAAGAGAATATCGCCATCACCCCACCTTCTCGTACTCCTTCAAGACCTGAGAACTCTGGACAGGGACCTTCATTTAGAAGACCTGGTAGGGATTTATCACCATCCCATGTATGAAGAACAACAACGCAACCTTCCTCAAGAAAAGAATTTCCAATAGCTAAGCCGGATCCATCTAGGATTCCTGAGATGCCTAATTTTATAGGACATCGCCCTCTTCCCTCTGTTACTAGGGGAGAGATGCGCTTTGGTCATATACCACCATGTCCTCCTATTGGAGTTGACACACCAATCCGTACTTCCACACGAATATGCCAAACTCGAACTTTGCCAGATAACTTCTATGGAGCCCGACATCCTGTCGACATTCAAAGAGACATCGACATGGAAGATCGGAGGCCAGGAGGGACTAACAATCCTTCATCTGTCGAGATACCTGATCAACCATCCGTCTCTGCTCCACCTAACTACAGGGCAACCATCAAAGATGTAGAGATGGAAGATGAAGAAATGCTTTATGGAAACAAAGTCTTTTCTGTGAATTTTATTCACTCACATTTCAAAAAAGCTATTCCAGCATTTGCCCACTCTCATGTGGATGTTCCGCGACCAACACACTTCCATGATATAGTGAAGTTCAGTCAAGAGGAACAACAATCCTGGATGCAAGCTTGTTAACAAGAAATGGATGAAATGAAGAAGAAACAAGTATGGGAACTTGTCGAATTGCTGAAGAATTGTCAACCCGTCAAAGGACAATGGGTGTTTGCTGTCAAGAATGATGGTTGCAAGCGCGCCCGTTTTGTAGCAAAAGGATTCACTCAAGTTTACAGAATCAATTTCGAAGAAACCTTCTCACTGGTCGCAAGATTCGAAACTTTTAGAATCTTGATAGCTCTAGCTGCCCTTGAAGACTTAGGCCCTGTATGGCAGAAAAATTCAGTGAGAAAAACCTTGGTTTTTGACTGCAGTTTTTTTGCCCTTGATTTTTAAGCCAAGATGCCACCGACCAGCCGAGATGCCGCTGACTGACAGATATGCTGCTGACTGACAGATATGCCGCTGACTGATGAAACCATGGTCTTCATCACTGCCAATGACGACAATGCTACCAAGACATCACTATGCCCCCCTGCCATACTTCTGCCTCACAGTCCTCACCGAAGGGCAAATCTAAGGCAAGTTCCAGGAAAGAAAAGTCTGAGAACAATCTGTTGGCATCATGGAGCAACAATGATGTCCATTTTTTGATCAATCAGGTCATCACTTGCAAGGCTGAAGCTGGCGACGGATTAAACTTCAAGAAATCTTTTTGGCAGTCTATTTCTAGTGCTCCTGAGCTCGCTACTCCTGCCAAAGGTGGACCTAAGACAAAGAACGCTTGCAAGGAGAAATGGAGTCAGGTAAGTATCGTTTACTCATGTTAGATGTACTGAAATCTCCTGCTGATGATCCCTCTAGCTTAGAAAAACATTTGATATCGTCGATTTAGTTGTGCATGCATCGGGGTTTGCCTACTCACTTGAGTTAGGTGCTAATATCGGCATTGAAAATGAAACTGTATGGACGGATTATATCAAGGTGTGAGTGCTACATTTATGCAGAATAATTGAGTCACTATTTTCAATAGAAAAATCCAGGTGCCTCCCCTTTCAGAAACAAGGGCTGGCCATTCTACAACAAGATGCTACTCCTCGGCCCATCAAAGAGCAAGGGCAAGAACCAATTCCCTCCCCACAGCACGGAAGCTGCTGGTGCCTCCACAACCACCCAAGATGGGCCAAGCTGCACCCAGCCTCCTCCAAAATCCAAAACTCCATCCCATTCATCTGAGAACTCAAGTGGGGTGAGTAGCAGTGGTGAAGGCGGGCCTGAGGACAGCACCGGTGCCGGTACCGCTACAGGGGGAACGAACAATCTTTTTTTTACTAGTACAGACGCAATTGCTCCATTGTCAGTGGTCATGTCAATGGCCTATTTATCACAACTCCATACTTCCCAAACACCATCAAACTTCACACCCCCCACTGCACCTTCTTCATATATGGGTTCGCTAGTCAGCTCCATCAAACCATCCTCTAGCATTTTGGTTCAGGTGGAGAGCACCAGAAAGCGCAAAGCCGACAATGATGACATTTCCATGGTGTCAGCCACGTCAGGTTCTGCAATTGGATTGATGTATTTCTTGACACACAAGCGGCATGTCCCAACAATGCCTGGAGCAATCAGCCACATCGGGGATCAGATTGGATCCCTCTGTGACACCTTTCATGAAAGTTTCACGCTTGTTGATGGTGCCATTGCCAATATTCCCTGCCCCCCGAGTTTCACATCTCCTCCACTTAGTTGTGCACCACCCTCGGCTCCTGCTAGCAGCAGTCTCGATTCCATTAAGAAGGATGCAACAACAAAGCTCCTCTCCCTCAACCTCCCGATTCTCTCTTCTCAACAAATGGTAATTATTATCGATTGTTTCCAAAGGGATGTAAATTGCGCCGAAATGTATCTTACATTAGCTTCAGATGCTTCTGAGGCATATACAGCAGTTCGAAGGGCCTGGCTAATGAAAAGGGTTGAGGAAGCAGAGGCAACTAAGTAGTCTTTATGTACTTCGTGTTCATGTTCCCTCCTTCGCTCTAGTGTAACTCATTCCAATGGCAATGATAACTCTATTGCACAGTATGATGTTAGTTCCCTAGTGGATTTGACACAGGATCGCGTCTCACCTGCCGTTCCTCCACATACTTCAACCACATTTCTAACGCAATCTCTTCCCTCCTTACTGCCATCATGTTGTGATCTGCGCTAGTTACGATATGGACTCTAATTACCCCATATATATCCTCAGTATCTTCAGATTCCTCAGGTGGCGGTTCGATGCCTGCTTCTACATCTTCCAACTCTGTGCCATCAAACATACAAATAATGTTATGTATATAGCAACACACTGGGGGAATGCGCACCTGAATGTCCATAGAAAATTCTGGGGGAATGGTAAGGATTTGAAAGTGGCATTTAAGAACACCGATAATGCGCTCAACTACATTGCAGAGTTGAGCATGACGTAGATTGAAATATTCCCGGCGGTTGGCAGGCCTGTTAGCATAAGTACTGAGCCAATCATGTCCAGGATCAGGATTTGAACATACCGAAACTGTGCCTGACCCCATTCGGCAATATGGTAGCGCTCCCCCTGGTATGGTGCGAGAAGCTTGGGGCAACTTGGAAAACCGGCATCAGCGACATAGTACTTGCCAGGCGGGATTGTCAGATCAGATGTACGAGTGTCATAATAAATGGTCGCATCAGCCGCCAAACCTTCCCATCTGCTCAATATATATGTGAACCACATATCGAAACTTGCGCAGACAAGGCAGTTTTGTAAGTTGAATCCCTTTTGGTTTTGAGTAGATTCACATTCTTCAGCCAACGACGGTGTGCACGGTATGTGAGTGCCATCAATGGCGCCGATAACATCCTTGAAAAACGGCATGAATCGAGGGTCTGTCACAATTTCTTCAGGTACAGGATCACCAACATGTGGGAGCTGAACGTATCTGGTATAGATCGGTAGGGAGGAGAAGGTGCCAAGCATCCTCTTGAAATATCTATAAATGCTTTAGGTCAGTTGATTATCGACTGCAGAAACCAGATGTACTTAGATATCATGCTGTTCAAATGCTGAAACTGCTCGCTGACATGCCTGATGGTTAACCCAGTTACACAAGTGTACAGAAAGATAGTGAGTTGCTCTTCGATCTTGACATGTTTTGTGTGCGAATATCCTGCTGCCTGTAGCTCTGCAACCAAGACATGGAACACCTCTTTGTGAACACCCAATTTCGTGCGAATGCGCTTAGGATGTCCATCAAGGAGCTCCTTTACCCACCCTTCCCCTGTGAGTATCAAGGTATGATATGGAATAGCTTCCTTCCTTTGTAATGCGAGTATGACAGCCTCTGCTGCCGCTGCCGCTGCAGCCACAAGCACCTCACAGAGTCGTTTCTGGTGGAGGATAAGTACATTCAGTACCTGTTCACTGTATCTTGTGTACTTGCTGTCAAGATCTGGAAATCGATGTATATTGGGTCAAAGTAGTGAGAATAGCTCTTACCATCGTTGTGACTGTCAGACATTGCTCAGGATATTATGCTCACACTACAGGACATCATATACGTCTCGGTTCAACTTGGATCACTGAGACTTGGAGTCCTTGCGTGTCAGAACTTACAGCTTGTCACACAATATCGTTGATTTCTGATATTCACTTTTGAAGTGGAGATTGGATCCTGCCAAGGAGCAGACCCTCCCATGATTTTTTCAGTGCTGGAAACCATGGTTTTTTTATCTCAATTTTCCTGCCGTACAGAGCCTTAGAGGTCAAGGCACTAGATGTCAAGAGCACCTTCCTTTTTGGAGACCTTGATGAAGAAATATATATGGAACAACCCAAAGGATTCCTCGTTAAAGGACAAGAAACTAAAGTCTGTCAATTAAAGAAGGCCTTATACGGTCTGAAGCCAGCTGCCTTACAATGGAACAAGGCCCTTCATCAATCACTCCTGGACATGGGATTCAAACGAATCATCTCAGACACAGGAGTATATTATCATCAAAATCCTCTAACTCACCTCTTTGTGGTGATTATCATCTATGTGGATAACGCACTTATACTTGGAAACAACAAGAAGTACACCATGTCGATGAAGACCAAATTCCTTGAAAGATGGGAATCGTGAGACATCGGTCCTGCACCAGAATACCTTGCTATATGAATCACACGAAATTGGAACAAGAAGAAGATCACTCTTGATCAACAATCATACTGTCAAATGATTATTGACTGTTTTGATTTACAAAATGCTAAGCCAGCCTCTACTCCTCTTCCTGCCAGTTATGTCTCTGAACCCACCATTGGTCAATCCACACCAGCATTACGCAGCCGCTATCAATCAATCATAGGCTTGCTTTTATTCTTAATGCTTGGAACAAGATCAGACATCGCCTATGCTATCATCAAAATGTCACAATATTCCGCAAATCCTTCTGAAGACCATGTGCAGAAAGCGCTGCATATTGTGCACTATCTGATTGACACATCTTCCTTATGCATCACTTATGAAGGATCATCCAACTCTGGTATGGAGTCTTACAGTGACAGTGACTGGGCTGGTGATCCGGAGACTCGAAAGAGTACTTCTGGATATGCCGTCTTTTTAGCAGAAGGCATTATATCGTGGTCATCTCATTGTCAATGCAAGATCACCCTCTCTTCCACCGAAGCTGAATACATCGGACTTACAGAATTGGCCAAGCAACTTACCTGGATTCGCTCTCTTTTCGAGGAGCTTCATTTTCTGGTTCCACCTATTCCCCTTTACACTGACAATCAAGGTTCAATATTTATCACGCAAAATCCTGTGACAGAAGGACGCACCAAGCACATTGCCATCCCTTATCACTATATTCAGGAATGTGTCCTCAATAAGAAGATTGAACTCTTCTATGTCACTATGGAAAAATAAATCGCCGACATATTCACCAAGAACCTTGGGAAGCAGAGATTCTCTCTTCTGGTAACCACCAGGTTACGTCTCAAGATTTTCCCTGGTCTATCATCAACTTAACTACCCATGCTCTGAAGCGTTCAAGCTGGTAGGGTGTTGAAATCCTAGGCTTGTAGCCACGGCTAGTGGATTTCAGCTAGCATTTAGCTTTCACGTTTTTCTGATCGTTTAGAGTTTCCTGACATGACAGAACGTTAAACCTTCACCCTATAGATCCAGACCATGACATATTATGACATCACTGATCTCGGGTAATGCAGGAACATACTGACATCATTCTATTACTCATAGCCCTACTATACCTGTGACACCCTGGTTTACCCAGTATGCACCTGGGACTACATGGTGCTTCCATTGTCCATCCCAGACTAACCTGGGTTGCTGACTGATATCTGACTTATGTTGAGTCATGATTTGTCATGCTCAGTAATCATGACACTTATACTAATACCTAGCCAATAGTGTTTAGCTTCTTACCCCTTGACATATTTATCATCCAATAGGGATAAGCTGTCATTGTATGCTTCAGACTCAGATGTGTTTCATCTGAGTTTCAACCTTGCCCACTTGAGCTTTAACCTTATAGCTCTTCACTGTATAAGGACCCTCATGTAGACCCTTATATAGTAACCACAATTCTAGGTATTTAACCTCTCAATCCACTTTCAACCCACTTTACTGTCGAGCCCTAGCTCCAGTAGCATCTACCTTTTTTCTACTCGATTATCAAGCTTCTCATATCTTGCCCAACTGCACATCACTCAAGCACAAGCCTTGCAAGAGCTCCCCACTATCAGTTAGTGTTTCTTACAAGCTTCCTCTGACATCCTCTCTATTATATAGATTCATTTTTATGGTGATACTTGCTGCTATGGATCTTGGGAGACTGACCTTGGGATTATGAGCCCCCTCTTGGTCGCACCTCGCCCATGGCACCTATGAGCCCTGTCACGGATGTCTCCCTTCTCTATTTCCAACATTTACCTCATGTACAACCTGTCCTAACAATTATATTCACCTGATATGGCCTTTCCATTGTGACACAGAATGGTCTCACAGCCCCTGCTGTAAGCACAGGCTATGAGACCATTATGTAACATTGGCCTGACTGTGCCCGACTCAGGGCCAGGCTTGGGCCGGGCCTGAGTAGGGCCTGAGGCCTGGGCCCATAGGGCTCAGGCCCGAGCCCTAACATCACTAGTTTCTGATCACAGGACTGTGGACAGGTCAGCCCCACCCCAAGCAATATTCAGAGCTTTACTCCCCCAACCCTTATATACAGTGACCTCAAAAACCCTTTCCATGTTAACCCTTACAGCTGTTTGCAAATCTATGTGGAAAATGCATTGAGGAAAGTCGCACATCAGAGACAGCCAGGAAAGGACCCCAGGTGCAGCTGAGTGGGCACATGCAGTTGAGTAAGCACAGTTGGTTTTGTGCTATGTTGCTGCCATGCCTGGGCCCCATTATGCCATTTCTTCAGATATCAAAGCCCAGATCCTGCTCTTGCACTGTAAAAATCATAGCATCAAGGAGATCTGTCACATATTGCATGTCAAGAAGTTGCTTGTTTACAAAACCCTCTCTTTGTATGCAAGATATGGCACAGTAACCAACCTCTCCAGATATTCTCTTTTTACTGAGTGCTGGCAAGTTCTTAGCTCTGCAGATATTACTCTCATCTCCACCATCATCTAGCATCACAGCACCATCTACCTTGATGAGCTTTAGCACAAACTTTGGGCCAAGCATCACAAACATGCTACACCCTCTACCCTTCTTCGAGTGCTCCAATGTCTTTGCATCACCCGGAATGTTGTTTCTTGCTTAGCTGCAGAATGGAATGAAGAGACACATGCATTGTACATGAATCACATTGCCACTGAAGTACCAGATCCAAATATGCTCATTTTTATTGATGAAGCTGCCAAAAATAAGTGAACATCTACCCGCCAACATGGGCAGTCATTGAGAGGTGTTCACTGCTGTGTCAAGAGGTGCTTTGTGTGTGGAACAAGGTTTTCTATTATTCCTGCTATCACTCTTGATGGCATTATCACATACAACATTGTTGAAGGACCGGTTGACAGTCAGTGCTTCCTGAGGTTTCTTGAAGAGCATGTGGTACGTATTTCTGTTCTACGTGGGTTTCACTGACTTATCTTTGGTGTAAATGCTTTTCACTAACCCATATCCTGGTCCTCACAGTGTCCTTGTCATGGACAATTGCCATATATATCACAGTGAGAAGGTCTGTGTGCTTATCGAAGACATGTACTATATGTCATCAACACATTATTTTTCATATGCTAACAACCATTAGTTTGCAAGCTTATTTTTCTCCCTCCCTACTTCCCCGATTATAATCTGATTGAACAAGCATTCTCCTCTATCAAGGCATTTTTTCGGTGCTACCCTGATGACTTCTCAATGACAACAATCACTTGTGCTTGTCAAAACATCACCCCAGACAAGGCAGAAGGATACTTTAGGGCATCAGGTTATATTGTGTAGTGCAGACTTCCTAGTGTTTGTTATAGAACATTGTTTTTTTGGTACACACTAAGCATGATGGACTGACAGACTATTGTAATGCACACAAGAGAAGGACACAATGACAATGCTGTATTTCAACCAGGTATTGCCAACGATATAGAGATTATCTGACTACAAAAAGAAGCTACTTGACAAGTCCTTCTCATTCTCACAGACAATATATTCTCTTGGGACAGGGAGCCAGATGTTATGTTCTGCAAACTGATACCAAAGATCATAGTCCTTTGGCAAAGTGTCGCCACCATCGGGTACCATTGGAGGTCCAGTGAAGTGGCAGCCACCACCGTCATGGTATCTCTTTTCGTAAGTGATCTTCTTTGGTGATGGATGGGTAGGTGATCTCAATCTGTCCATCAAACTCTGATTAGTATTGCTATGCTTCCATTTCACATCGGGACCATTCCACCAGACCATGCAACCCTTTTTCAGATGGATTATGTCACCAGTTGGAATATCTATCTTCTGAAGTGTCTTGTCATCGATTTCAGTAAGGATATTGGGACTGATGTGCTGTGCTGCAAGTTTCTGCTCATATGTAGTGGCATCACATATATGGAGATCTTCTTCAGCATACTTGAGGAACCGTGAGAGCTGGGAGGGGGACGGAATTGGAGGTGAGATGGATTTTGTGACAGATTTCAGTGTTGTTGGAACCGGAATGGGACTTGGAGTAGACAGAGTCTTGGACTGCAAAAGTAGGCCAGAATTAGCTAACATCTGAAAAAGAATGACTGATGTAAGCATGTTGACATCCAGCACAGGATTCAGTGTTGGTGGGGGCTGGGAAACGGTTTGAGCTTGTGACTTGCGCATTGGGTGTAAAAGTAACATCTTGTTGGCAGTATTGAATGATGGTGTTAAGAATGTACTCTGAGAACAACTCCAGAACTCTGGAGTTCGAACAGGGCTTTGGCTTCACCATATGTGGTGTGCCTCTGTCACAAGTCCGGTTGCCCTGAATTTACGGAGGGTCAGGCAAAGGATCAAAGGAGACCTTTGTTGCAAGCAACAGAGGTCAGCGGAGGGGTCAGAGGAGAGCTGTCAAGGCTCAAGCGGAGGATCAGAGAAGATGGGGAGTGTCTTAGTCGAGTTTCAAACTAAGGTATCTACAACATGATATATATGGAGGGGGAGCACTGGTACAAGGACCGATAACTCAGAGCCAGAGGTGGAGTAGTTACAACGGAGCTATGCTCCAGGGTCGGAGGGGCTATGAAGAGAGACGGGCGGTATACTAAGTAAGTGAGGAATGGAATGTAAGTACAGTAATATGGGATGAGTTAAGTACAGGGTCTGGAGGGTCTAGGGTGTGCGCTCGTTGAGAATGCACTGGAGTTCGAGGAAATGGGGCCAGAGTTGGATCCAGAGTTAGGGGTTGCATGGGATATGACAGATGGAATATTAGGTGGCATGTTCAGTGTTGCCTGCCCATTTTCCTACAGGCTAATTAGATTTCTTTCTGCACAACATTAGTATAGAGTACATACCAAAGCATGAGCCCAGTTGAGTACCATGGCCAGAGTGAGTGGGATAGCAGTGCCTAATGACCCAACATATGTAAGACCTTCATCATGGGCATTCTTGTACAGCTTTGCAAGCTTCATGCACCATTGAGCGAGATGCACATCTAGGTCCAAAACCACTTGGGACAGGATCTCATTTGAGATCATGTTAGAAATCAAACAAGATACTGTAAGCAAAAATAAATACCTCATTATCATCTGAAGAACCAAATTCTTTGTCTCTGGCATTACTGCTGGCTTGATCCAATGGTAGCTTCTCAATGTGCTTCATGTCAATGAGGATCTTTATTGTGCCAGGGTCGCTAGCAATGTTGGAAATCTTTTGTATCATTTGCTTGTAGTTTGACTTGTTGTTTACATCCATTGCCTCACTTGCACACTGGCTAAAAAAAAAATTGTGAGGCTGTGCAGCATGTCACAAAAAAAGTGGGGAGTCATACTTCTTTATCTTTGGCATGATGAACTTGAAAGAGAACTGCTGCCTGCTAGAGATCTTGTATTGAGTTTTTCCATGCTTCTCAAGAATGCTCTCAAGGAATTCAATGTAGTTGTTCTCATCAAGCACAAAGAGCAGTTCCTTTGTTTTGATAGACTTCTCTCGCTTCACAACAGCCTGACTTTTTAATGACTGTTTGAGTGCAGAGTAGACCATGAGAGCAACGTTAAAGGCATATTGCCTCTCCAAGAGTTAAGCACCTGGTTGTCCAGACATGCCAGTAAAGTGGGTAGTATAGATTCTAGCAGTATGCTTATTCAACCACACATACCCCACTCAGCTGTGTCTGGGGTCCTTTCCCAGCTGTCTCCAACATGCAACTTTCCTTGATGCATTTTCCACATAGATTTGCAAACAGCTGTAATGTGGTGCACAGAGCATACCACCACAATGCATGTGATTTGGTCCATATGCAGTGGAGATATGATCTATTTAAAACAGCAATATCATGGAAAGAGTTTTTGCACTTTTAAATTAAGAAGGGTATTTGGATATTATCAGTACTTGATATAGCCTCCTTTTGCTCTAAGCACTGCCTGAACCCTTCTAGGCATGCTTTCAATCAATTTCTGACACTTTCCAGATGCTATACTTCACCACTTTGCCTCAGTCTTTTCCCATAACTTATTAATTCCATCAAGAGGGTTTTCATGCCTTGCAAGCCTTCTTTTGAGATAACCCCAGAGGTTTTCAATAGGGTTCAGGTCAGGAGATTGTGCAGGCCAAACATAGTCCTGAATTCTTGCTCCTCTAGCCAGTTCTTGACCTTCTTGCAAGTATGCCTGGGGTCATTGTTTTGCTGAAAGATGATTGGGGCTATAATTCTGCAGGGTACACAGTAGGTCCTTCTTCAAAATTTGAAGATATAGATCCCCATCCATCCTACCATCAATCTTGCAAGCATATCCAACTCCCTTCCAAGTCATACACCCCCATATCATCATAGAACCTCCACTAAACTTGAGAGTTCCATCTACTAGCCTATTACTAAGCCCCTCACCTGCTCTTTTCCATGCCCATTTATGCCCATCTGACCCTAGATGATTGATTTTGGTCTCATCAGACCATATCACCTTCTTCCAGTTCTCCAGGGTCCAATCCTTGTGAGCATAGGCAAAGTCTAAGTGAGCCTTGTGATATTTAGCAGAGAGAAGGGGACATTTGGACTTGACCACAGCCTTCATACCAGCTTTTTTCAAGTGAAGGCAAACAGTACAAGGAGAGAGGGGTTGGTTGATGATATTGGTGAGGGCTTTGGTTACTTGGACAGCATTTTCAGCTTTGCCAGAGGTAATAAGATATTGAGCATGATGAATATTAGTAGAGGAAAGCTTGGAAAGATGACCTTCAATAGCCTTGGGAAGAGCAGAACACTCTTTGGAGCAAAGTTTTGATATGGCAGAAGGGCTAATACCAGTTCTCTTGGCAATAGCTTCACCAGAGTGGCCAGCATCAAGCAGGGAAAAAATAGTACTTTGTTAAGTAAGAGAAAGAGATCTGACCATGATAATGATTGAGAATCAAGAAGTGTGTGAACTTTTTTAAACTCAGACATACTGTTTATATGTATATCTTTGTTTGTACCAACAAACAATGGCAATTATTCAATGATTTGACTGAGATTCTAGTCATCAGTTCAAAAGTGCAAAAATCCTTTCCATGGTATTGCTGTTTTAAATAGACCATATCTCCACTGTATGTGGACCAAATCACATGGCCCTGGGAGAGATTATGTAGCCAAGAGCATGTACTATTTTTGTCTCCACCAAAGCTAAGTGATATTCTGGTGGTATGCTCTGTGCACCACATTAAGGGTTAACATGGAAAGGGTTTTTGAAGTCACTATACATAGATCATAGACATTTTACTTATCATATGACATATTCCTTGTCACTGGTGATCAAAGCATATCATTTGTGATATGGTAGTATATGTGATTCTTGTGGTATACACTGAGCAACAATGATTACAATATTTGTAATATTTGATATATATATATATACATATAGGTTTTGATCAGGTATTCACTCTTTTCATTTACCTATTATTTTACTGGGTGTTAGGCAAGCATTTATGCCTATGCTTGAGAGAGAGTGTTGGATTTCCCTGTTTGGTATTTAGCTTACATGAGCACACCTTATATTGCACCTATGTAGTTTCACCTTAGTTTACATAGTGACTCACTGAGTATTCTAGAAAAATAGTGTATTAACACTTGAATATACAGTAAATTATTGAGTATTCTGCAGTATGAGTTATACAGTCATCAAATGGCAGCTCTCACCACAGATCAGTGACAAAGTTTTATGATAGCTAATACTAGCAAGTAACATGACCATACTGCCATTTGTATGTAATTATGGTAATATCTCAATCTTGGCTATTATACTTATTAAGACTAGGATTATACTATTAGAATTAACATTACAAAGCCCAGGACCTAACATCACTACTTGCTAGGCTAGTACACAGAGTTAACAAGGTGCCATTGACCCATTATTGACTATCACAGATGTTGATGATGATAGCAAAGAGTTCCACTATGGGATTGAATATCTCAAAGGAAAATCTAAGGTAGGAGTCAGCCATATCAGTTGCACATGAATGGCAAAGCTTACCATAACTGCCAGCAGTTAGTCCACTCCAAGTCCCAGCTTGTCACTGTAGCAGACCATGATAATATCAATGTTGACAACCTTGCTATGTTAATGGCTCCAGCTGAAACACCAGGGTGTCAGTTAGTGGACTTGAAACACAAGTTGGACATACAGGGAAACTCCAACACAGAGGATGAGACCCATACTGAACCTGCCAGTGACTTAGACTCTGAGTTAGGGGAACAGATGATAGAGACAGTCCAAGTCCAGCCCTGGCCACCAGCTAAGGAGCAGTGTCTCACATAGCAGGTAAGTTCGACCTCATCCTATATATATGAAAAACTGCTCTTACCAGTGTCCCACAGAATGTCATTGCTATCATAGAAGCATGCCTGCTTAAGAAGATTAAAACAGAAGCAACTGAGGGTGGTAGTAATATATGTCAAGTGGCTGCAGGGAATGACATATCAGATAAAGTGGTTGGCACCCCAAAGGCCTTGAGGCCAATATGCAGCAATAGTATGGCTGGTGTACCAAGGAACACCAGGGTCAAAGTGACTATGGAAGACCTCTCTCCCATCATACAACATGACCAAGACAAGAAGTGAACAAAGGTCATTTTGCCATGCATTCTCCTGTGGTATGGAGATCAGCCCAGTATATGGAACATCAAAGAAGAAGACCTGGAGCTGGTCCTAGTCAAGGTGGTTTCTTTCATGTATCCCTTCATTGATGAGGAATGTCTTGTCCAAATGGAGCATAGGGGTTCCATTTACTATCTGGTACATACTAAAACTACACATCACTATTATTCAATGACTTACTACCCATAGAATCCATCAGACTGCCCAGTGCCTCAGTCACTGGTAACATGTCATTGGGAATGTAGCAGCCCATTTAGTTCTCAAGCACCTTAATGAGCAGGCCCCCATTCAAGGTTTGACCAATGAACAGCTTGCTTCACAGTTGGTGGAAAAGGCCCTCTTTACATATGAATATTTCAATATTGCATGTCCATACTCCAAGGCTTTCCAGTCCTCCCTTGTCCTTGAGCTTCTTGGAACCACCCACCTGCATGATACTGTGGGATGGGTGGAAATCCCTGGCATGGATCTCAATGAGAAATGTGAACATGAGATTAAGGGGGTTCTTGCCCTTTATATTGCAGCAGTAAGTGAATACTCACATGATGTCCAAATATCTTATATTCTTTTAGCTGGAATGTGTGCTCCATTTGGCATGGGAAGGGTAACTTGACACCATTGTTGAGGATGTGCAGGTAGGGCAAGATGTAGTCAATGCCCACCCCACCTGCAGTATTCAGACAGACCAGAAGCAACCTCTTGTGCTGAATCAGGTAACAGGCAAGCTGAGCACCAAGGCCAGTGCTTTCTCCCACCAGAACTGGAGTGGGCTCACAAACTCATACTACCAGTCCATTGCATGCAAGAATGTGGATAAGCTAGGTGACATTGTTGCCAAGGCACAAGAATATCCCAAGCAGATGTGATGACAACACCCTGTTTACTACCTCCCCAGTCAAGTTTGGTGACCCTAGGGCACACATGTGTAAGTGCCTGTTCATCATTTAGGATGCTCATTTATGTTTTATCTTTTTTGCAAGATGGATGATCGCAATCTGACTCAGTCATTCAAGTTTAAGTTCTGGCCAGCATTCAAGTCTCTATTTTTCATATACCCTTCCTCAGACTTTATTTTAAATTTGTGCTTATCATTTTCTACTGACTACTGCAACTAGGAATCATTTTCAGGTTACTTGCCTACTCATTTCAGTATTGTGCCAGTGTTATGTCATTGCTCCTATACCCTTCAATGCCTCATGCCCCTTTCTTTGATTATACTTAGGCATTGTCATATCCTGTGTAACTCCTACCTCCAGATCTAACTCTGGCCCTGTCTCTCTCAAACTTCAGTGCATTCTCAAAGAGCATGCACTCTAGACCCTCTGGATCCTGTACTTAGATAACTCCATCTTACGCTACTTATGTTCCATTTCTCACTTACCTTGTACACTGCCCGTTTTCTTCATAGCCCTCTAATCCTGTGCTCCACTTAGGAGCATAGCTCTGTTGCTACCACTCTGGCTCTGGCTCTGAGTTACTGGTTCTCTTACCAGTGCTCCCCCTCCATATATATGTAAGACTCTGTACCATGTTGTAGATACCTCAGTTCAAATATCAACTAAGACATCCCCCAGTCTTCTCTGACCCTCTACTTGAGCCTTGACAGCTCTCCTCTAATCTTCCCTTGATCTTTGTTGCTTACAACAAGGTCACTCTGACCCTCACCCAACCCTCCGTAAATTCAGGGCAACCAGACTTGTAATAGAGGCACACCACATATGGTGAAGCCAAAGCCCTGTTTGAACTCCAGAGTTCCAGAGTTGTCCCCAGAGATACATTCTTAACAGGCATCTGCATGGGTATACCCTGGGGTATCCATGGTCAGACTCAGACTCACACCCACTGATATACCCATACTCACAACATGGGTATGGGTTAGATCATGGGTCAGCAAAATTGGACCCTGGATATGACCCACAGTGAGTTATACCCATGGGTATCTATATTGAAGTATGACCAAAACAGATCAATTAACTAAAGTACAATACTATCCCAGCTGTCCTCCAAAACCTCTTCATCATCCTTAACATCCTGAAGAGCAGTCATTGCTGATACATCATCCTCTGTTTTAATAAGGTTGAGTAAGCTCCAAGCTCCCAAGCATAGGAGTGCACAAGTAGTCTGGACTGATAGGTTAGAATGTGTGTGTGAGACAATAAGATAGCCATAACTGAACAAGTGTTCCATATCTATAGACATAGCTGAAATAGCCACAAATGAGACTGTACAATATTAAAATAGCATGGCACTTACCAGGGATGGTTAGATAGTCCATCACCATGCACAACAGGTTTGGGTTAGTGATGTTAGGGCTTAGGCCTGAGCCCTAAAGCCCAGGCCTACAGGCCCTCTCAGGCCAAAATATGAAATGACACATACCCATCTATACCCATGTCATATACTCACCTTGTGGGTGTAGGTATGGGTGTGGGTATCAGATAGTTAGACCCCTACCCATACCCACAGATACCCATACCCATGCAGTTGCCTAATTACACTAGTGCTGTGTTCCAGGTTATGGAGTAGTTGCCCTGGGCCATATACCCATCTTTCTCATGTCACTTGTATTGGATTTATATTGATTTACCAGTCATTTGATGTGCTTTGTAGTAGCCTACAGTCTGCTTTTAATGTCATTCAGTTGCTTTCCATTGCTCAAGATCTGAAAGCATTAATCAAAGCATAATATGAAGTACAATAAAAGGCAATAAAGGGATGGAAAGCATTAGAAAAGTTGGAATAAAAGCATAGAGATCTGCTCTCCATGCTTTCCGCCAGTCTAGCAAAAGCATAAGAAAGGCTCAAAAAATGTGCAAAAAGAATGCCATAAGACACCCAAAGCTGTTATTTTACTGATGTGATACACCATTATGATACAAGTAAATACTCTTTCCTGCCAGAGATGCACTTTACTTACTTTTTTTATTGTACACTAGTACTTGTGTTGTACTTGCCAAGTCACAATCTGCCACTTGCTCAAAATACATCAATCTCTCCTTATTTTGTCCTTATTTGACCTTTTAAACCTTTTTAGGCCTTGGCGACAGTGCCACTTCCCAAAAAACAGCACTCAAGGGAAATAAGGTTAGATAAGTGAAGTGTCATTTTCCTGATACATATAACTCTCACTGGGGTTGAACATTGATTACAGCTGTTTTCATTTTGATGCAGAATCCAATGTTGTGAAAGTCACACCTCAAATGATGCCAGGATAGGACCCCAAACTCACATCACAGTGTGACCTGTGTGACTTGTTGGCTGCTGTTAACCATGCCACAATCATCACCCACTCCCAGTGAGTATACTTTCACTGTTGCTCTTACTGTCTACTCTTTCATCAAGAAGAAGACAGCTAAGGGCAAAGTGGCTGCTCCAAAGGAAGAAAAGGCAGTCAAAATCAAGGAGCTACAATTTTCAATTGATGATACAAACTATCTGGACTTTCTGCAAAGCATTCTCAACAAGCATGGACAAGACCAGTACAAGCTCTTAGCAAAGAAGCAGTTCACATTCAAGTATATTCCACCAAAGGCAAAAAGGTAAGTTGCTACTACTTTTTTTCTGCTATGTAAGCTATACTCATCATCTGCTCAGTCAGTGCACAAGTGATGCCATGGACGTTGATAATGAAGCTGACTACAAGGAGATGGTGAAGAAGATTCACCAGGACAATCTCTCCTTCACCAAGATCCTTGTCAACATGAAGGATATTGAAAAACTTCCTGTTTTAGGTGGTAATGTGGAAAACAATGACAATGAGTTGACTGATGGTAATGACAACAAGGTCTGTAGCTATTCACACAGATGTTTGAACTTATTCAGATGTCAAATGGGGTTAGGTACCCAATACATCTGATATTGAATCATGCCTTGTCTATTGGCACTTCAAGCTTCAAGCTTGCTATAAAAATGATTATGATGAAGAATATACTTACATGGGTCCAATGGGAACAATTGCACTCATGCCGGCCATAATTCTGGATTGGTGCCATGCTCTGGTATGGTTAAAACACTTTCTTGATAACAAAAGTATTTCAACACCCTTACAGAATGAAGGTCAGGCTACATTAACCACATCACCAAATATCCCCTCATTCGATATAGCAAACAAAGTGCATTATTTGCATCCAACACAGAAAGCACAGCCCCCACCACCAATGCTGAGTATGGACATCAATTCCATTATCTCTGTTCTTCTTCTTCAAATGCTTACCAACTCAGGTCTTTTACAGTCCACCAGTTTGCCTACTACTAGGACCCCTCCCTCTACCTCATCTGCACTGCTGCCACCTTCATCTTTACCTCATTCATCGCTGACACAACTCAAGCACTTTCTATTGTATGTGGAAACTGATCTTGGGGTCTGTAATGTATTTGAGTATAAGAATGCACTTGGTCTTTAAGACATTGGGCCAGATACAATCCTCACAGATATAAGTGATCACATTTTATCCGAGATTGGAATCCCAGTTGGTGATATCATTCATTTGAAGAAAGGTAGTGCTACATGGTGAAATGGCTCAGATACAAAGCAGAAGTGAAACAACATATTGTTGTCATCAGACACATTGAACCATGGATCTTTGAAGCAATCAGCAAAGAAAATGGTTGCATATAAGAAGCAATATCACGACAGTGGTGGATCACGTTTTTCAGGACCACCAATGGTGGATGGAGATCCTGACCCTATCACAGACTATGATCTATATTACAAGTGTGATATACAGAATCAGTGGCTTCCAGTTCCAAGGGGATTTATTGTCATTGAGAATGCAGATGAGAATATGGCAAACAATTCTTTCGTGTATTAGATAGCATTTCATACATTTTCTAGTACTACACTATATATCTGGATGTGCAGAAGTAGCCTGCAGCTTTATTGGGTGTAATACTTTAACAAGCATGAACAATTGCCATTATCGAAAGATTATTATTGTGACAAGGTAAATATGACTTGATTGTGGAAAAAGCTTGTTCAATCAGATTGTAATCTGGAGAGTAGGGTGGCAAGTAAATCAGCTTGCAGACTAGATCAAATTAGAAAAAAGAAATAATCTACTGTGTGGATGACAAACGGTGCATGTCTTCAACAAGCGCATAGACTTCTTCACCTTGGTGAATACAACAATTGTCCATGATGAGGACACTGTGTGGTCCAGGATATGGGGTAGTAAAAGGCATCTAAAAATGTCAGCCATCTCAATTAGTCCAGAAATACATCAAATGTACAACATGTTCCTGTAAGAAATGCAAAAAATGCATATTGTTGACTGGGCCTTCAATGATATCATATGTGATGATACCATCAAGCATGATAGCAGGAAGAATGGAATAGCGAACACCACATACAAAGTACTGCTGTCCACAGCAATTTTGTCCCTGAAGTGATTGGCTACTTGGGCGACAAGATGTGTGCCAGTCCTTTGCTGCTTTATCAATAAATAACAGCATATCTGCATTTGGGGCCTCTGCTGCAATGTGATTTATATAGTGTGCACATAACTTCTCATTCTGCTTGGAAGCAGCAAAAGATATCTTTTTTCTAGTAAGCTGAAGGTTTCACAGAGCACAGTAAAGAGTAGGGGTTGTAGCATATACTCAACACTTCTCCCATAGTTCATATTGAAGCTCATCAAGATATATAGTGCTACAATGAGTGACTATATTGCAAATGAATGTGACATCTGCCATACTGAGGATACAATGGCGCCTGATGGCACAAGAGTAGGTGTGGGGGTTGTACACAACACCAAATCATTTGTAGAAACTGAGAGTCTTGTATATGAGCGTCTTCATCAGGAAAATGTCACCTGACTTTGCCTTACTTTGGTGGCCTGTGGCATCTTGGACAGGCATGTAATGCCTATTTAAGACACCACAGGCTGCCAAAGTCAGGCAAAGTCAGGT